>JZSA01004062.1:0-15139 GCA_000956155.1 Cotesia vestalis | reverse complement strand
TTTATGATTAAATTGTTTCTAAATAAATGAATTTATTAACAAGTAAAATAAATTAGATTAAAAAGTTAGTTGAGAAAAAATCCGCTAGGTGGCTACGATTCTCGCAATTAGAATTGTAAAATCTAAGTATTTAATTTTGCTAAAAAAATTTTAAGTCCAAGGCTCGAATTCTAGATTAAGAAATTTTTTTATGCACTGATAAAAAAATTTGTTAATATTTAAAAAGATTTATTAACTGATTAAAAATTAAAATTTTTTTATAAGTAAATTGAAACAATTTTAATTTATTTTAAAAAAAAATTTTTACTACCAATAAAAAATTAATATATTGGATTGGATCAAAAATTCATTGAATCATTAGAATACACTTTAATACCCGTTAATTTACAGTCCAAAGTGAGCATTAATTACACCCATTTAAAGGGTAAGAACTATTATAAAAAGTGTATTTAATTATAACACTAATATCCAATTAAATAAGTACATTACGATGCCGAGTGAATGGAAGAACGTGTAAATATCGATTTTAATTGAAATCCATATTTTTACGGCCTCGATCGGTTGGACACTTTTTAAATTTTTAATTTAAAAGATTGAAAAATTCAAATCCGCCTTTGGATTAACTCCGAAAATTTTTGCACCGATTTAATCACCAAACGAGTTTAGTTTTTAAATTACCATCGATATTTCCAAATAATATTTTTTTTTTACGGGCATTAAATTTTAGATGGCATTTAAATCATACAAAAGCCAGTTGGTCGAGTTTTGTAAATGATTAAATGGAAATCAGACGCCTTTGAGGAGAGAGTTAACGAGTAAAGGTGTCTTAAGACACTTTTGTGAATCCGCGGGATGCGTAGTAGCTTTTGTTTTTTAAGAAGTTTTGTTATTAATAATATTAATAAATTTTTATTAATATTGATGAATAAAAATTTAATGTTATTTTAAAAGAAATTTTAGAAATAATATTGCTACTAAATAAAATAGAGAAAAAATTAAATTTTCTTGGTAATTTTATTTAAGAATTAATAATAAAAAATTTTAATAAAAATAATTACAGAAATTTAATAAAGGAATTTTTCAAAGAATTTTTGATTAAAATACAATTATAAATTGAAGAAAAATTAATTTATATAATTGTAACTAATATTCTGCAGTCACTATATAAATTTTTAAAATAATATTGCCATTGGATCAATTGCTAATTATTTAAGGACAAATGTAACGGAGCAAACTTATAGAACGAACTATTAAAAACTCCTTGAAAAACTTTAAATAAAAAATTGACTAATCAAAAAATATATTAAATCGTTAAAAGGCACAAATTCACCTCAAGACCTTTCTGATGGTACCAAATAAAACTATAAAAATCCCTTTTTAAATATAAATATCCCCGTCGGTAAATTTATCGTATTCTCTTAATTATTTAGATGATAAATTGACTATCGCCGAAAAAAATATAAAACCGTGAAAATACATTAATTCAGGTTATTAACTTTCTGACGCTACCAAAATTTAACTATAGAAACCCATTTTATAATAAATATATCCCCGTCGCAAAATTAGACTTATTCTCTTAATTATATGGATTAATATTTGACATATATAACGACATTGACGTGTACAAAACAAAATAAATAAATAAACAAATTAAATCTAGCTTGAAATTAAAATCTATTTATAACAACTCCGAAAAGTTATCATAATAAATGAACTATCTTAGAAAAGCATGTGAAACCTTTAAAAGGCAAATTCAGGTCAGGCCCTTTTCAATTTTACTAAATTTACCTAAAAAATCCATTTTACCCCTCAAATACTCCAGAGATAAATTTTTTTTACTCTCTTAATTATATAGATTACATTTATCGATGTATAAACTCAGTAGAAGAGGCTTCTGCGGCTCGTGTTTCAGCACACACTCTCTGTTCGTTGCGCCAACCTCTTCAAACCCCCTCTATCGTTCCTCAATTATATTGCGGAAAATTCTTCTTATTCTCTTATTTCTACACACAATAATAATAATAAAGAAAACATTCAATTCTACAATCACCAAATGTCCTTTAAGATCATCAATAATTCCCAAACAACTTACCGACAAGCTACCGTACCAACCCGCATTAGTTCTCCAATTTTTTTAAAATCCATACAATATCCAGCGTGCTCCACAACTCTCAAAGATGAAATCTCGGACACAGATATAGCCAGAGATACCTTATCGGAGTCCCTCCCGACTCAAGTCTCGCTCTGCGTAGCTATACAGTATATTTAATATCCTCCCAGAAAAATAATAAAAAGCAACAGCTGTTTATTTTTGAGCGCAGCGGATGCAATTAGTGTTTTTAAAATTAATTTGGCCAGCGAGTTGAGATAAAATTCTTGTGATAGCATTCAGCATTCAGCATTCACCATTTATAATGTATAATATATAATACTAGCTTTATTTATACGTATAAATATAAATATAAATTTTGAGTGTCATCAACTTGGGCGGTCTTGCACAAAAACCGGATTACCCAAATAAGAGGAAAATACGCAAATCGATTATGGGCTTTAATATTTATATTTGCAGCTTTACCGATAAAGAGTTGATAAATTTTATTTTATAAGCTTGTAGCTTGTACCGGAGACTTTTTTTTTATCAAACTCGGTTTAAAATAAAAAATAAAATTATATATATGTTTAATTTGTTCATTACGACTTTGATGGGACGATCGCTAGCTTGCTTTGATATTTTTATTGAGTTTGTTTATTTAATGGCTGTGTTTATAAATTGCTGGGGAAATTTACGGGATTATTACGCTGATAATTAAAATTAAACGATAGTTAATTTTTGATTACGCTACTTGGGTGGCTGCAGCTAAATATGCAAGTTTTTTCCTTCAATAAGATAATAATATTCCTCGGGAATGTGAAAGGATTCTTCTCGTGCCATGATTTAAAGGTTAGAAAGCTCCGATGTAATTTTTTGCATATAAAGAGACGCATTTTATATTTTTTTTTTTTTTTTAATTATAAAATTTAATTTTATTTAAATTAAATTTTTTTTTTTTTTTTTTTAACTATTCATTGTTAGGTAATAGCAAAGGAATATTGAAAAACAATTACACTAATTATTTAGAATTGACAGAACTAAGTGTGCAGTAATTAGGGTCGATGTATTGTCACGCAATATGATGTGATGACAAATTGCGCGACATTTTAAATCGGAGGATGCTATATAAGGAAGTAGATTGTCGACATATGGCTCAATTGTTATAAAACGGTTCAAAGTTTTTTTTAGATTCAGTTATTTAATTTTTTTTTGTGGAAATTTTGCGGTAAGTATTTGATGAATTTTTTTTTATTAAGTTTAATTTTTAAAGAATTTATTTAAAAACAAAAATTATGAAATATATAATTGTATAGATTATTAAATTACCTTTAAATTAAGTACACACACGCCTAAAATTATTTAAAAATTTTTAATTCGGGAAAAACCGCGAAAATCCGCGAATTGTAAAAAAATTTTTAAATACGATTTTTTTTATTATTAATTAAAAGTAATTTTTTAAAATGTGTTTATAATTAATAATAATAAATTACAGTGTCTTACAGATCATAAAATTACCTTTAAATTAAGTACACACAAGCCTAAAATTATTAAAAATTTTTAATTTGGGAAAAACCGCGAAAATCCGCGAATTAAAAAATAAATTAAAAAAAAATATTTTTTAATATTAATTAAATGTAATTTTCTGAAAAAATTTTTTTGATTAATAATAAATTACAGTGTCTTAAAAATCATCAAATTATCTCTAAATGAAGTACACACACGCCTAAAATTATTTAAAAATTTTTAATTCGGGAAAAACTGCGAAAATCCGCGAAATATAAAATAAATTTTTAAAAATAATTTTTTTTAAAATCTTTATTCAATTTATTTTTTACACAATTGAATATCGGTAATATCAAAGAAATTTTCAATAATAATAATAATAATAATTTTTTTTAATTAATTTAATGATAAAAAATTATTTCCAAAATTTATAAAATAATAAAACAACTAAACAAATTTCAACAGAATAAAATATCATAAATGTTCAAATTTTGGAGTGTCATATTTTTCATTATTTTGATAATGTACATCGCTATTGAAATTGAAGCAGCAACACCATGCAAGGCTGATGGAGACAGAGTAAGTACTTAAATATTTTTTATGATCCAACAATGCTATCTTTGATCAAAATGTGTAATAGTTTTAGCAATACTCTAATTATATATTTTTTTAGTGTATGACTGCTTCTCAATGCTGCAGTGGTTTTTGCCGACCAGTCAAGCCGAAATACTGTCAGACAAGAAAATTTATATGAACAATATTTATTTTAATCAATAATATTACTAAATAATTTTTTTAAGTCCATTGAAAATTTTTAAATGCAACCAAAAAAATCTAACTTATTTTTGAAAATCCACCTCCGTCCTTTGAAGCAAGAAGCAAGCCAGTAAATATATAATTAAATAATAAAAATCCATAACAATAAAAATAATACTGATTGCCTTCAATACCTTGCAATTATTTAAAAGTAAAAAATTATTAACTTCAATCCTTGAATTGCTGGTACATACAAGTAAAGACCTTCAATCCCGGATGATTATCAACAATAACAATCGGTCGGCGTTCGCGTCTATTAATTAACTCGGTATAACGATATTTTTGATGAAACTTAACCAAATAAGAAAAAAGGATAAAGATGAACTCCGGATTCCTCAGAAAGCGTATGGCGCCCACAAAAAAATCATTTAGCCCGTTTAGCATCCTCCATTCGTAATTGGATACTTTAAACGAGAGCAATCTGCATGTGGATTTTTTCGGAATGGCCAACAAAAACGCCGACCAACAAAAACTCTGCACATTATACGATCTGAAAGAAGAAAGATTGCGGAAGAGGCGGCGTTCAGGATAAGACTAACTTATGTTATATTATATTATGTTAAGCTTGCGAAATCTTTCGGAGCATGTGTTGTATCTGGGACAAAGGCTGAGGGAGAGTTTCTGACACTGGCTGCCACGTGTGCTCCTCCATTGAGAAAAAATTCAAGCTGACACTTGCTCAGGGCGCCTAGGATGCTTGATAACGCCGACAAAAATTTTGGAAAATTTTTTAAGTTTACACTTTTAGGAGTATGAAGATGGAACTTTCAAATTTACATTCTTGAAAAATTTTTGAAGTAAAAATGTAAATTTTACATAGAAAAATGTAAACTTAGTATAAGAAAAGTGTAAATTTTTCAAGAAGAGAAATGTAAATTTAGCATAGGAAAAGTGTAAATTTTTCAGAGAAAAAATGTAAATTTTTGACATGAAAATGTAAATTTTATATGGGAAAATGTAAATTTAGTATAGAGAAAGTGTAAATTTTTTAGGAAGAAAAATGTAAATTTTTTACATGAAAATGTAAATTTTAGGTGGGAAAATGTAAATTTTACATGGGAAAATGTAAATTTATAATGAGGAAAATGTAAATTTTTCAAGAAAAAAATATACATTTTTGATGTGAAAATGTAAATTTTACATGGAAAAATGTAAATTTCAGATGAAATTAAATGCAAATTTAGTACTAGAAAATTTTCAATTTTTACGTATGACAAGAGTAAATTTCTCAAGGAAAAATGTAAATTTAACGTATGGAAAATGTAAATTTTCATGAAAAAAAATGTAAATTTTGTATGAATATAAACTAGCCATACAATTTGTCTAAAATTTTCAAAAATTCACCAGATCATCCTCCATTAATCCCTCCATGACCCAAAACAAAAATTATCCCCCTCAAAAATTTTATCCCCGCATTGAAAATATCAGCTCCCAAACTAATGAACCATCATCTCCGACGGCCCTAATACCCCGTTTTTCCACTGACATACCTACAAAATCCAAGCCCAAAGCATGGAAGCTTGGCTAATTCTGGTTCCCGGCAAATTCGGCGCACTCAATTAGTAAATGAGGATAATTAGAGGCCATAAAGCGTAGAGGACAAAAGTTGGGGATGATTCTCCACGGTGAGGTTGATGGCCATCTCGGGTCTAGACTGTAGTCTCGGGCCTCGGATTTGAGTTAGGAGTCATCGAAAAGCTGGTGGCTGGAAGCGTGCCATCTTGGGAGGTCGCGAGATGCTTTAACAGTGAAGAGATGTCTGGGTTCCTAAATATGTTATTAGTTTGGTCGTATAACTGCTTCATTTTGAGTGGATTGCCTGAAGGCGATCATCTGCCTTGGTACGTTTTTTAGTGCAGCCCCCTCCCCCACCCTGGCCTCTACCATCCGCATTTTTTTTTGTTATTATATTTATAATTTATAATGTTACGTTGTTGATATTTCTAGGTGATTTTATTTTCGCATAGAATCCTCGGCATCAGCCTCAGCCTGAGCTTGATGCCGGCCGGGGCCTCCCAGGAGGCTCTACTGGGAGGCCTAGGATTTGTTTTGATGTTTAATCGTCATCTTCGGCTAATCAATGGCTCAGTACCCGGCAATTTGCCGAATCGCCGTATCACGACATTCGATGTCAATAAAAGGGTTGCTCGGCTCCCGATCATCCAGCCCCCGGTGCTCCTGCATCCAACGTCTCAATTTCGGGCTCCCCTTCTTCCTAAAATTTTTACTTTTTTTTTATTCCTGGCCCTTCAGCTTGAGATAGATTAAATGATGACGCAGACATCCCAGCAATCGACATTTCGGGGGTTTTTACCTCCGTGTAATGCACTTCGTCATGCATCATGCTCGGCTCGAATGTAAATTAAGTCATAAAAAACGCCGGGGAAACAATAATGACTAACTTACTCCTCAAATTGTTTATACTGTCTGTAGAATTTGTTTTTGGACAGAAAAAATTATTTATGGCGCCCAATTGTGGGAAAATTTTAATTTTAGGATTGTTTATTTAAATTTAGGGATCAAATGGGTGCAAAATCTTTCAATTTTATCAATTATTGAACTGATACTTTCAAAATTCCCGCTAAGAAAAATTGAAAATTTTTTTAAATTCGGGAAATTATTGGTTTTACCCCGTTTATAACTTTTGAACAGTTTGACCGATTTCATCGCGGTTGGCGTCATTCGAAAGAGCTTGGCTGAACTTAGATTTTAAATACAATTTGGACCGATTCGCACTAGTAGATTTTGAGAAATTCCAAAAAAACCACGAAAAAATTTTTTTTTCAAATCTGGTTTTTTTAGAATAATTTTAAAACGGCTATATCGATCAACTTTAAAAACTAGCCAGCTTTTAACACAAAAAAAAACTACGTCGATCGCCGCTGAATTGGTCAAAATTAGATCACTCATTCAAAAGTTATTGTGGTTTGAAAATTCAAAAAATAGTGATTTATCGTATTTCTATCAGAATTTTGAGCTCAAAAAAATTATGAGTGCAATTTTATGCAACCGTTTTCCTAATTTTTGGCAATTGGGTTGACGGGACTTAACAGAAGCAGTGGGTAAAGTTTTGAAGATTCGAAAAAATTTTCTAGACCTTTTTGTAGGAAATTAAAATTTCTCCAAGAAAAATTCTTCTTAATTTTTCCGTAGGGTCAAAATATCAAATCAAACACTTAACTTCCACCAAAGACAAAATTTTCCAATTTTTTGAAAGGCTGACTCTGTTGTCATTGAGTTTTTGTTAATTAAGACTTGATATTGAATATCAGTAAAGTCACGGATGCGTAACAATTGGCAGGTGCAGCCGCACAAGAAGATAATTAATGGCTTAGTGGATTGATTCCGTTGCAAAAAATGACAACTCCCTTTAATTTTCTCCATATCTGAGGTTCGAATTTTGGTCCTTGATCTTAAACTTTTTTCGAGTCTTGAAGTACGAGGACGAGGTGGGTAATTAGGCACGGTGTTTCATTAGCATAATAACTCTTTTACGGTCCGAAATCACATGAGCAGCAATCTGGTTGCATCTACCTTTACTGCTCTCTGTTACCTGGAGCTTTGAGTGGAGGATCCGAGAACTTCCCCTGGTGCAGATAATATTATACGGCTCTGAGCAGAAGTAAAAAGTTCTGCTTTATCAGAGAGGGGGAAGTCCGGGTGAAAAAGTTAACAAACTCAGTAGAATATTAACTGAGAACAGAACAGAACAAAACTCTTTTCAAAATAACGCTGACGGCAAAGGGGAGGTGTCGAATAAATTGAGGTCGCGTGGGGCGGACATTTTGTTGATTCCGAGACCACACTGATACTCTACTCCGGCTGATGCGCTAGTTTTTTTTCGCTGGATTTTATATTATTCCCGCTTTTTTATTCTGGATCATGCAAATCTTCTGAGTTGGATAAAGGAAATTTATAATATCTTAAATTTGTTATTATTGTGGGCGGGCCACCCTTCTAGTAAATGTATGTGTTTATAAAGATTCCTTTTTAGTGACCATTTAAACCCATTACTTTTATTTTACGGTGAAAAGAGTTAATTAAAATTTTTTCGATCTTTTATGCTTTGTAAATAGTTTTTAAACGTCACTTTTATGTTTTCAGTATCAAAATCATTTTTATGTTGTATATTTAAAAGATTATTGTCGATATTCTATCAAAATTATAAGAAATAAAGAAAATATTTTTTTACGAAAACTGTATTATTTTTTTTCAATTGTGATTTTTGGACAAACTATCGGAGCTATCTCAAAAATTAACAGAAGCTTTTTTATACATAATTTTAAGCTCTACAAGATTTGTTTAAAACTTTTTTTTATATCTTTAATATTTTGAGAGATATTTTAATTTTAAAAAACTTGTTTGCGACAAAAATTTTTTTTAACATTTTTTGTTATCTAAAAAAATTTTTAAATGAATTTTTATGGTTTAGGTACAAAAATCATCTTAATATTTTATGTTTGAAAGATTTTGAATTATATTTAATCAAAATTTTAAAAAATGAAGAAAATAAATTTTTTTGAAAACTGTATTATTTTTCTTCAATCGTGATTTTTAGGCAAACTATCGGAGCTAGGTCAAAATCATCTAAGAGCTTTTTTGTAGACAATTTGAAGATCTAAAAGATTTGTTTGAAACTTTTTTTGAAATTCTCAATATTTTTAAAGATATTGGAATTTTAAAAAAGTTTATTTTTATAATAAATTTTTTCGACAATTTTCTTCAAATATTTTTCATCAAAAATTAAATTTTAAAATTGAGTATCAAGACTCAAGGTCTAAGATAATAATCAATTTTCCTAAAAAATCGTGTTTAAAAAATTCCAGGGTCGTTTTTTTAGAAAGAGTTCAAGTTGTAAAAACAAGCAAGATCCAAGGCTTCGACGCAACTTAAAAGTTTATTCAAGATAAATTATCATTACAGCCCATAAAAATAAAAAACCCTGGAAAAGCATACCCGGATGCAACACATGGTCCATAAAAGTAAAAGCAGCATCTTAATCTGATATATGTTTACATAAATATCCTCACACATAGATACAGATAGCCTCGGCAAACATATACATGATATCATTATACATTACACTAAACGTTTTCCTCATTTCCAATTCCGGTATAAAAAATATTATTTACTGCCGTATTACCAATAAAAAATAAGAGCTGGGCTTTTTCTCTTAAAATATGTATATTTATGTTTTTCTAAACGACGTTATCTCTCCCAGCAACAGCCAACATCCCGGAGAATGACACATTACTTTTGGTGGAGATACTAATCTAGGGTGGGCGTAAACTTGACTTTTAAATCCTACAACAAGGAACTCTCAAACTCAGGTTATTAGACACACATATATTAAGAGAGCCCACATGTCAATCACGGTGACTGTCCCAACGTAGGCTTCCACAGTCAAAATAGTCTCCTCGGACAAATATTAAAACCCGAACAAAATTACAGGCCCCTTTCCCCTTTTTAATGACCAATTTCAGGCTGGGAATATAATTAGAAAAACAAGTTTTACTAATCGTCAATAATTCATTCAATTAACTGTCATGGCGTTTAATGGGGACCAGCCACTCAACAATTGTCGATTTACATATGTGAAAAAAAATTACCTAAATAACATAAATGGTGATTTTTAATTTTACAAACTTTTTCTTTAAATATTTCCCAGTAAAAAATTTAAATTATAGATGATATAATTCAATTCTCTCCATCCAGATCCACGGGTATCATTTTCACTTCATTCACCTGTCTATTGTCATGTAATAATCGAATTGAGCGTCCTTGGAATTACAAGGAGTACAATTGTAGAAGACTACATAACAATCTTTAACCAGATGTTGATACGAACCCATTAGGGTGGTTAAAAATTATAATAGACAGGTATAAGATAAAATATGTAAGCATTGACTGTCAATCAGGGAAAGTGATTCGTAAATAGCATAGGAAATCCTTTTTTATCGAGGACAATCCACCATTCATTATTATGCATGAGGATTATAAAACCAATTTCCGCTGGGTGTTTTTATCGAGACACCTTCAGGGTCAAGTGTTTTCAACTAGAGCGGATGCAGTCTTTGATGGATGCAAATAAAGGACTGCTTTTCATGTAAAAGATTACATTGTTAGGGTGGGTGATATATATTGTATGACAAGAGGGTTGTACGAGGTAGTGTCCTAATTTAGGGGACTCTGGGAATTTATGTGATAAAATGCGCGATTTAATTATGAAACGATGGAGGGGGTTTGAAGAGGTTGGCGCAACGAGCAGAGAGTGTGTGCTGACACACAAGCCGCAGAAGCCTCTTCTATTGAGTTTATACATCAATAAATGTAATCTATATAATTAAGAGAGTAAAAAAAATTATCTCTGGGGTATTTGAGGGGTAAAATGGGTTTTTTAGGTAAATTTAGTAAAATTGAAAAGGGCCTGACCTGAATTTGCCTTTTAAAGGTATCACATACTTTCTAAGATAGTTCATTTATTATGATAACTTTTCGGAGTTGTTATAAATAGATTTTAATTTCAAGCTAGATTTAATTTGTTTATTTATTTATTTTGTTTTGTACACGTCAATGTCGTTATATATGTCAAATATTAATCCATATAATTAAGAGAATAAGTCTAATTTTGCGACGGGGATATATTTATTATAAAATGGGTTTCTATAGTTAAATTTTGGTAGCGTCAGAAAGTTAATAACCTGAATTAATGTATTTTCACGGTTTTATATTTTTTTCGGCGATAGTCAATTTATCATCTAAATAATTAAGAGAATACGCTAAATTTACCGACGGGGATATTTATATTTAAAAAGGGATTTTTATAGTTTTATTTGGTACCATCAGAAAGGTCTTGAGGTGAATTTGTGCCTTTTAACGATTTAATATATTTTTTGATTAGTCAATTTTTTATTTAAAGTTTTTCAAGGAGTTTTTAATAGTTCGTTCTATAAGTTTGCTCCGTTACATTTGTCCTTAAATAATTAGCAATTGATCCCATGGCAATATTATTTTAAAAATTTATATAGTGACTGCAGAATATTAGTTACAATTATATAAATTAATTTTTCTTCAATTTATAATTGTATTTTAATCATAAATTCTTTAAAAAATTCATTTATTAAATTTTTATAATTATTAATTTTTATTAATAATTCTTAAATAAATTAATTACCAAAAAAAATTAACACATTGTCTAATTGCTAATTATTGTCATGAAAAAAATTATTTTTTTTCATTAATAGAACAATATAATTAAAAAAAAAAATTTTTTTAAGTCATAATTTTTTTTTTTCATTTCGCGGTTTTTCGCGGATTCTCGCGGTTTTCCGCGAGTTGTTATTTTTGAAGGGAATATAGTCATGTGGGTACTCATTTTGAAGGGCATTTCATGCCCTTCAAATTTATCCCCTTCATCCTTCATTATTATTATTATTATTTTATTTAATAAAAATTAATAATTTGTAATTTATCAACCAAAGCAAAAATAAAGTACTAATATCCCATAAAAAAAATATAATAATGATCAGTACACTTATAATCAGTTATCGCGACAGGTTGTTTGCCATTGGGGAGTCGACAGCAAACTCAAACAGAAAATAATCTCCGTAGAAATATAAATAAACATAAATAAAAAAATTCAAGTTTTAAGTGGGATGATGTTGGTAGTAAAAAGTAAGATTGGATCCCGTGTGATACAACAGCCGAACACATGAATACGAATGCTCAAAAGTGATGTGTACGATGTTTGATGTGTAAACACGTGGTATGGTGAAACGTTGTTTGATTGTTTAACTTTCCCAGACCGAGAGAGTTACTAAATGTTTTATATTTTAACCGAATCTTCGTCTACCTGTGCCAAAATCAAAATCAAAATAATAATAATAATAATAATAATAATAAAAACAATAAGTAAAATAATTCATCTTGGAACAATATAATGATAAATAATGATTTTATATTAACAATCAGTATTGAATAGGCCGGGCAATAAATAAGTATATATTTGTTAGCAAGCAACGCCTTATTTATGACGTTTCACCGTGCATTATAACTTATAATAAATATAATAAAAGTTATAAAATAATATAATATAAAGCGAATCGTCAGAGGCTATTTAAATATTTATTCAAAGGCATTGTTACCTCAAGCACACTTACAATTTACAATAAATAAATAATACCGGTCAGCTAAAAAAATAAACATACGTTACAATAGCTCACATAAAATAACACAACATACAGCATATATAACACGCAAAGTATTTAAATTCGCCTCTGTAGATGTAATAATAAAGCTGAAATAGTAACAGATTAATTCACTCGAGAAACAAGTAGCTGAAAAAATAAATAAGGTAGTATAGTCGGTAGTATATAGTATATACTACATACTACATACTATATAGTAGATGCAAGAGACGCGCGTCAGCCACGAGGAGGCACGAGCCGACACGTGGGAGCCGTAGATATATACTCTTTCTCTCTCTCGCTCTCTTGTGTCTCATGTGTGACGTCTTATCATATGAGTTATATTGCTATACTTTATTTCTATTCTTCTTCGTTTCTTCTTCGCGAGTTCCTCTCTCTGTCTATCCTCTGACTCACACATGTGAGTGTGTGGACATGTGGATCATGATACAGTTCTACTGACATAACTTTGCTCAAATATAAGAGACTGATCTTTGTGCTAGACGGAGATTCCAATAAACATATATAATATGCAATAAAGTAAGAAACTTACATGCAGTATCGAATGCAAAATAGACTGGCTGGCCTAAATAAACGCACGCGACATTATTTTACATTAGGCATTTCGAACGCCTACGCAAAGGCAGCAAGATGCATGTATAAGTGACTAAAAAGAAAAAATTGAAATTTTGATTTATTAAATAATGAATTTTGATAAATTGCACTGTAATTTTTTAAATATTGACGTTTTTTAAGAAATAAGCTTATCTTGGAGTTACACTCATCAAGAGCTTTCATTTGAGTACCCACATGTATTTTTCATATATTTTTCATATATACATATATATAAATATATGAAAAATTGATGTGGGTACTCAAATGAAAGGTCTCGACGAGTGTAACTCCAAGATGAGCTTATAACGTTAGAAATATCAATATTTCACAAAATACAAGGATGTATGTAAACCTCTTATAACTTTTGAACAGTTGATGAATTCCCGACTGAAAGGTTCGACTAGATCGAACCTGCATCAAAAATCCAATGTGACCCAAAGTCCAATGACACAGTGCAGTGATTCATCGAAATACCGGTTCTTCAGGACCGAATTCTATCAAAAATATCCGGCCCTTTTAACTGGCATCATCTCACTGAGAACAGAGCCCGGGCCTCAGTCTGAAAGTTGGTCCCAGTCTTAGGATTCCTGCGTCTTCTTGGATTACAGACAGAGTGACTCTATCAAGACTGCAATCACTAGAGAGCTCTCAGACGTACATTTTAGTTTCCAGCTGCTATCTCCATAACGACCAGAAACACTCTTCACATATCCCCTATATATCCCACGCACGCTCCCACGTCCTCGATCGGCAACACCCGCACACCCGCACACCCAACACCCGTAACCCATTCCCGTTCCCCTTTCGGCTGGTATGGATCTTCCGGCGAATCTTTCTATCAGACCTTCTCTTCACTTTAGTCATTTTATTCCAATTCCAATTTTGATTCTGATGGCTTCGTTATTTATCATCTAGGTAATTAGTTTTATTAATAATGCGGGCGCCCAGATCGGGTCATTTGCTCTATAATAATCGTAAAAATAATAATAATAATAAATTTTTATTCTGGTGTCTTCTAGATCGTCCAATTCCTTTCAAAATAAGTACTCACGTCTATATTTTTAAAATTTGTTACTAAATTAAACATTTAATGTTATTAAACTAAAATCTAGTTTTTTAAAAATATAACATCTGAAAATTAACAATAATAATATGTCCACTGATAAAAATCAAATTTAGTAAAATTTACTAAAATTTTCATTTTAAGGACCAGTCCGGTAAATTAAACTGACAAATTTCAAAAGTTGCGATTAATTTTACCAAAAAATTATTCATATTTTAAAAAAATAAGACGCGTATCTTTCTGCAGATTTCGTTGATTGGTTCAACCAATTAAGACATCAACTTCCTTAAATGTTAACTGCCGCTCGTAGATACTTTCCAAGTGTGATACGTCACATATGTATTACCCGGACTTATAAGCATGCATGTGTGCATAAATACAAACGTGAGACGTATTTCTGTCACCCGTGAGAGAGCGCGGATTTTAAAAACGCGTCTTGTTTTATAAACTCAGTGCGTCTTTTATGTATTCTTTGTTTTTGCCGTTCAGCATCAGCTTCTTTCGCGTGTTATTTTTCTTTGTTGCTCTTCTACCAAGTCTCTTTCCTTCTCTCTCTCTCTTACGCTCCCTCTCATTCGCCGGGTTTTATGTGGCGTCACCACCAAATTTGGAGTACACAAACGCAGCTGCCGCGCTCAGATTTGCCGACAGATAATTGCGTAGCTTTTCCACAAATGGCAATGACAGATGAACGACCAGCCACCATTGACCCATGCTAAGGATTTACATTGTTTTATGCCCCTTCAAACCCGAATAATAAGTCCCTTGTTTTTCGTTTTTTTCTTTACGGTAATCGTTCGGGGTCTCAAGAAAAGTTTTTCTACCAAAAAAAAAAAAAAAAAAAAAATTAAGCTTTTTTTTTTC
>JZSA01004059.1:0-62107 GCA_000956155.1 Cotesia vestalis | reverse complement strand
GGAAAAAAAAAAAAAAAAAAAAAAAAAAAAGATTTTTTGTCGGAAAAATATAATTTTTTATTTATCAATTCAAATTTTTAAGTCATAAAAAAATTACTAATTTGGTGATAAATTGCAATTAAATAAAAATAAAATTTTTTTAAGATCAAAAATTGATCAATTTTGATGAAAATTAACTTTAAAAAATATTTCAAGCTAAAAATTAATTTAATTTGACGAAATTTGGGATTTTTTTTGGTAAAAAAAGTAAAATTTGTTTATAAATTTGAAGAATTTATGGAAAAAATTGATCAAACTTGACAAAATTAAAAAAAAAGTAAATTAAATCCAAAAATTGAAAGTTTAGAACTAAAAAACGTTCGAATTTGTAAAAAAAAAGTAAATTTTAATCAGTCATAAGAATTTTGAAGTAAAAAATTGGAAAATTTGAGGAAATTTTGATAAATTTGTTATAAAAAAATGAAATTTGTACAAAAATTGTAAAATTGAACCTAAAATCGATCAAATTTATTAAAAAAAGTGAATTTTGTCCAAAAATTGGAAAATTAAAGCTAAAAATTGGTCAAATTTTGTCTAAATAAACAAAAGAAAAAGAATTTTGTCCAAAAATTGGACAATTAAAACTAAGAATCGATCAAATTTAGTCAAAATTAACAAAAAAAGGTAAATTTGAACCTTAAGCAAGAATTTTGAAGTAAAAAATTGAAAAATTTGGCAAAAAAAATTTTTGAATCATCAAAAAATAATTTTCTTGTTACTCTAAAGTATTTTGAGGTAAATAATTAAAAATAATGATAAAGGTTTAAGTATAAATAAAAAAATAATAACAACAAATTAATTTTTAATAGAGATCAATATTTATTTGATGCTCCTAGTGTAATAAGCGTGATTTTTCTATTTTGACAATAGACAATAATTATTACTCAATAATATCAATATCAATATTAATAATAATAATATTAATAATTATAATCATAATCATATAATGTAGATCGTAATAATCATAAATTTTCGCACTCATAAATTATAAATACACTCTGTCTCTGGCTTAATATCACGTTCATCCATAAACTTAATCATTCATCAATAATAATAATAATAATAATTATGAAAATAAAATTTACACTTTAACCATAGTGAATAGACGTAACTGAAAAATGCTGATATATATATTTATAAATATACTTTTCTCGGCATAAGTTTTTAAATTACAACAAAACTGGAAGACCTGTGATTCTTGTTGCGTAAGGCACTTAAAATAATAAACTTATTATAATTTTAATCATAATAATAATTAATTGTAATTAATAATATTCATAGTTTTTTATAATTTACATATTTATATACAAGCATAGTTGCAAAAAAATTTTTATTTACAAATCTAAGGCACTTATAAGGCACAGCCTCATTGGCGCACTATATTTATCGACGACTAAATATATAAGTAGCAGACAATTTTTTTTTTTTTAATTATTTTTAAAAAATTGTTAATTTATTCATTGAAAAAAAAAAATTTTTTCCAAAAAATTTGAATCAAGCTAAAAAAACAATTTAAAAAAAAAAAATTTTTTTTTTTATTTCCAAAAAAAATCGAGTTAAGTCAAAAAAAAATTTGAATCAAGCCAAAAAAAAATTTTTTATACCAAAAAACAATTTAAAAAAAAAAAAATTTTTTTTATAAAAAAAAAATTTTTTTTTTGCCAAAAAAAAATTTATTATGTTAAAAAAAAATTAAATTTTTTTTTTTATCTGTATAATCATAAATAATTTTCACCCAAAAAAAAATATTTTCCACTTATCAATAATCACAATTTTCAAAAGGAAAATTAGCGGTTGCATTTATAAACTAAAAAACCGTGCCTCTACCAAAACACTATCTTACAAAATTATCACTTTCATTAAAAACTAATTGTTCACTCTCGAAGCATCTACCAGGGCCTCCAGGGTTTCCCTTCAATTTCCGGCACAACGCTTTTCCGCATCACCAAAGCCAGAGGTTTCTGAAGCGGCGGACTGTAGACCCTCGGATCAAACTCGGGGTCGCTTGTGTAGCCATTAGCAGGGGAGGTCGCGACATCCCGGTGGCTCGCGGAAGTAGTTTGCTCCCGGAAGGCAGCAGGTGGCGGAGCCTCGAAGGCGACGGGACTTGCGGCGGAGGTAGAGGTGGAGCTGGTGGACGAAGCCGAGGACGAAGCTGACGCAGTGCTGGCAGTCCTCTGCGGAATGGGGATGAGCGTGGGCAGCGGCGAGGACGGAGCTGGAGACGAAACCGGAGACACTGGAGTGGCTTTTGCATTCGCGGGCAGAACTAGCGCGATGTCTCCGTTGGGCAGCCGCGTTGGCACCAGCTGGAGTCCGGTTCCGTTTGCGTTGGTGAAGAAGATCCCGTTCGACTGCTGGACCTGGATCCTCGGCGCTGAGACGTCCACCTGCGGCAGGATGTGCACCTGCAGCTGGGTCGTCGTCGGCGCCGGCTGCACCGGCTGGGTTTGTCCTGGAGTGTTGCTGCTGGAGTTTTCCACCGGGCCCAGGCACGACGCCAAGTGCGACATCAACCTGCGGCGCACTGACGCGTCCAGCCCTGGAAATCTGCCCACTTCTCCTGCACACTCGCTGAACCCTGCTCGGAACTTGTTCAGCACACTCGGGTCTGTTGCTGCTGCTAAGGCTACTTGTTGCCGCTGCAGAGACTCCAAGTGCTTCACTGTCATTTCCAGGATGTCCGCTTTTTCCAGTTTGGAATGTCTTGCCGGCTGTAAGCACAAAAATTTACAGGTTTTTTAATTTTGAAAGCTTATTTTTGAGATTGCAAGATTTTAATTTGGCGCTTTATTTAAAAAATTGAAAAAATTACAAATTTAGATTGCAATTATTATAGATTTTATAAAGATTATATTGTAAATTGTAATTACATTGAAAGCTCTTAAAATTAACATTCAAAGTTTGAATTTTTAAAAATTTTATTTAAAACTGCAATTTTTATAGTTTTTTTATTATTATTATTTATAATGTAATTTTTACATTTTTCTTTTTTTGCATGCAGAAAAAACACAATGCTAAAAATTCTTCCCACCCACTGATAATTTAGAAAGAAAATTTTCATTAGTTTTCAAAATTTAATCTAAATAATATAATTCCAAAAATTTATTTATCAATGTATAAACATTAGAAAATTCTATTTAAAAAAAATTCTTTTTAGATGTTAGTAATTTAGCAGTCACTTGAAAATTTTTCAAAATTTCTACATATCAATTTTTTTCTTGCCATAATTTATTTATTAAAAAATTATTAGATATCTGTTTAATTAATTTAGCAGAAATTTTTAACTTTAAATTTGAAAAATTGAAATTTTTCTTCGATTTATTTTGAAAAATTCGAGTGCTTTATGATCGAAAAATTCTGTTTTCCTCTAATGTATTCAACTGATTTAAAAAAATCCTACAATTTTTTTCTTAAGAATTTTGGTAAAAGAAAAAAAAATTTTTTTGCAACTTTAAAATACAATTTTGTAATTTTTATACAAATTTTCTATTTTTTTTTCTACATTACTTTTTAATAAAAATTATTATCATGGTATGTCATGTGTCTAATAGATTAGATTATACTTTTTTATACAAATAGAAAACATTGTTTCATTTTTATCAAAGTTTCAATAAAACAAAAAATTTCCAAATTTTAAATTATCAAAGTCGCACAAAATTTACTTTAAAATTTCCGCAAAATTTCTCCCTAATTTTTTTAATTTCAAAGACTTGCAAAAAATCAATTGAATTTTGCAAAAACTTCCTTCTAAAAATATTTCACAAATTTCAAAAAAACTTAGACCCATTTTTAAAATAAAAAATTTAAAGAAACTTACGTCTTTTTTCATCGCATCCAAAATCAAAGTCTTGAGATCATTTAAGCAATTATTAATCCTTGCTCTCCTTCTTTTCTCCATGATTGGCTTATTGCTCTGAAACATAAACGAAAAAACCAATAAATACTTGATCAAAAATTTTTCACTCCAAAAAACTGTACCAAAATAAATTTAATGACTGTATTTTTACTAGCTATTTTTTTTTTGGAAAAAATAATTTTTACTGGTCACAAAAAAAGATACATAATAAAAACAAGCTTAAAAATTATTAAATATGATTGAATAATTTATTTTATTGACAATTTGTGCACCCAAATAAATTTCTTGCTCCAAGAAAATTTTAAGAAAGACAAAAGTTATTTTTTAGCAAGAAAAAATTTTCTTTTGACTTAATTCAAGAAATTTTCAAACTTCTTCAATATTTTCTTGAGCCAAGAATTTTTTTTTTTTCAATTTAGATTTCTGCATTTACAAAATAAGTAAATAATTTATTTAGGTGACAATACGTGGGAGTTAACAATATTACATTAATTTAGATGGAAAAAAAAATTGCTTTAATAAATTTAAATGATTTAATAATAAATAAAGAAGAAAATCAACTAACCCGTCGATTTTCCCCAGTTCGCCTGGTGGTTGTCGTAATTTGCGCAGGTGGTTGCCCAGCTTCCTGGGGCACGTGTGCAGCCGGGGGAGTAGCGCCCACCGTAGCACCACCCGCTGGCATAGTGGCACCCACTCC
Source organism: Cotesia vestalis (assembly GCA_000956155.1). Lineage (NCBI taxonomy): Eukaryota > Metazoa > Arthropoda > Insecta > Hymenoptera > Braconidae > Cotesia > Cotesia vestalis. The sequence goes on along the minus strand of JZSA01004059.1, from coordinate 57,509 downwards.
GGTCACCATAATTCCAAATTAATAAAATAAAATAAAAATCTAATAAGTTTTGTCACAAAACTAAACACCACAACACAGCACGTAATCCAATAAAAATAGCGCAGTTCACTGTGTGGGAGTAAAACCACTGACTTTATCGAGCCCAAGCCTAAAGATTCGACCACTCGGTCAGAGCGCCCAAGATCGACTGGATTCAAAGCTCTAGCGCCAAGAATCGAGCCAGAAGTATGAGTGTAGAATGCGAGAGCGTAGGAATTCAGACTGCTCTTGCTAACGGAGGGGGAATGAGCTTTGGAGGGGATGAATAGCGCGTGACGGCGATCTCCACCTCAGGTATAGTTCTGTGTGCTATTATACACGATACACAATACAATACACAATATACAATACTGAGAAGACCTTAAGCTTCCCCCACTCTAAAGATTCTGGGCTCAATCCTCCCCACCACTTCTGGTCCACCTCCTACGCTCTGAGCCCTTAATCCGCTCAGGATAAGTTCCATAGAGACACTTACTGGACATCTATCGCTTTACATTGTATTGTCACTCCATTTCGATCGGCTACTAATGATCTGATCTAATGTGACCACTTTTCCGAGGAAAAACTGCTAGAATTTTTCACTAATGTAAATATTATAAGTAGTAATAATTATTACTACTTACTACAATAATTATTTTAAAATATTGAAGGAATATTTATTATTCACTACTTTTTTTTTGGAAACTTTCAGCTTGTAAATTTAATTTCATACTTAAAAAATTTTTTTTGCTTATATATACTCTGGTAGGATTTTTCCGACAGCGAGAGAGCGTAGCCACCTAGCAGTAAACCAAAAACTAAGTTCAAAAAAATTAATCAATTAATTTAAATTTAATTAGAGTAAATTCCACTTGAACTTTCTTAATTATATTCAAGAAATTTTTAAATAAATAAATTTTTTTTAATAATTTTTTATTAAAAATCATTAAAGTGTTCAAAATGATTTTTTTAATTTCATTCAAATAAATTGTTTTCTAAGTTTTATATTAATTTCGAAATGCCGAAGTATCAAATTTTGTAATTTTATAAATATATATCTCTTTATGAAGCTTTGAGGGTTTTTTTTTTTTTCAAAAAAAAAACCACGCATGCTTGCTTACTATTTAAGAATCTTATCCTAAGATCCCCGCCGCGTTCTTGCGTGATAACTATTAATTAAATGCGTCTATAAGTCAGTACACAATAAAATAAATAATAATTTACTTAATATTTTATCCCACAAAATTAATGTATCAATTAATGACGGATGATCTAGTAATTACGGAAAAAAAGGAAGCGTTTAGATTTATATTTATAAATAAGGAGACGGTTTTATATTACATTAATAGTACGTAGAATGTAGAACGTAGGCAGGTAGATGACGCGTCGCGTCTGAAAGCGAAACATTGAGGATTATAGGAGAGAGGGGAGCAGACAGGTAGCAGCAAGTCTGAGAAAGACACGAGCGTCGCGCCTTACCGGCGATTTACTACTCACTTGCTCGAGGACAGAAGAGAGGGGGGAGGCATTCAGGCGCGTGACAGAGCTCGAGCTATTGGTCCGTCAGGTACTCCCACTATTGGGTCACATGAGTTAAGAGCGTGCCGCCGCGCGCGATGCACTCGTCGTAGATTGAGTAGGGGGTTCAAGAGATGTGTGGATGTATTAATGTATGTGGGAGACAACGCGCTACTTGGAATTTATTTTTATCTAGGTTTTTCATGAGAGGAAAATTTATTTTTTTTGATTTAGGAATTTTTTGGAATTTTGAGAGAAAATTTTTAGGAAATTTTGAAAAATTTCTATTTTATAATTAAATTATTAAAAATTTATTTTTTAGGAAAAATTTTTAGAATTTTGGAAAAAATTTAGAAAAATATTAGGAAAATTGTCAAGAATTTTTGGAAAATTGTCAAAAATTTTTGGAAAATTGTTTGTTATAAATATGAATGAAAGTCTTGAAGAGTGAACGGGTTAAGAGGGAGTGGCGCCATCTGTAAGAAGCGCAAAGAAGCTCTAGTCATGTATGATAAGGTAATCCGCTGCTGACGGTCGGATATGTAACGAATTGATAGTAAAAAGTGGTAGATACTTGAAACGGAAGAATTGATTTTTTATTTGAAAGAATGTAGGAGGCAATTTAAATTATATTAAATTAGGAATTTAAAGGAGAGGGAATAAGGGTCTCGATATGGAAATTTAAGAGAAAATTATTGGAAAGAAGAATAATACGAAAAAGAGTAGAAAAAAGGACGCGTGGCGGAAAATATCAGTGGTTTGAGCGATTGTAAAGTTTTAGGGTTAGCAGTTTGTTTTTTAGAGGATATGATGAGGACGTCAACTCCTTTTTTAGGGTATAAAGGAGAAAAATTGTCCGGCGTGCAGTAGCTGACAATAAAAAGGAGTGAGTGTAAATACAGTAAACCGGAGACTGGTTAAAAAAGGGTACACTGATGAGCAATAAAAAACAAAATAAATCTCGGCGTCTGTTGGACACAAAGAAAAAACCGTAAGCCTTTTTCAATCCGGCCACAACGTCATCGAAACTTTTACCACTTTCCCAAAGAGTTTTCACCGCAACCCGTTGGAACACACCCCAGCGCTGACGAAACCCTGTCTTCTCTCTATTGTCGCTAAACTCTCTTTAGTTTGTGTTTTACAACCAACAGAAAGATAAAATAGTCAAAGGAGAAAGTCATTTTATTTTTTATGACGAGAAATTGCAGCCTTTGCCGGGTTGTAATTCAAAAAAAAAATAAAAATAAAAAAAAAAGAGTAATAAACCGATGAAAAATCCTTAAAAGAGGAGCCTAGAGTTACTGGCAAGGGTTTATGACCCCTTTAAAAAGTTTTTTTTTCTACACAACTTTAATTTTTCCTTTCCCTTTTCTCGGGACTTTCGTCTCTATAACTCTAAACTCTGGAGCCCAGTCCCGGCATTGTTCCACCCTTTTATAATCATCCTTACCTCCTTATAGACATTTCTTTATTACTTTATTACCCCATCACCTTCAACTCGTCTTATGCTGCCCAAAAAAGTCCCCCGTGAAAAACCTATCAAGTACTCAGGTAAAAAGTTTTGCTTGTCAATGAGTTCCTGGGATGTTTTCACGGTATGTACGCTTTATTGAACCCTAAAACGCTTACGCTATCCTTCACTCAGTAGCTTACAATTTGTTTAGTCTGAAAACTACCAAATTTATAAACAATTTTTAAAAAGTATTTTGTAGATCAAAAAAGAAATAAAATTTAAAATATGTCTTTATTATTCACCCCGAAAAACACTTCTAAATTCGTATCTCTTTTGGACAATCTTTGAAGAACCTTTTCCAAAAACATAAACTATCTGAAAGACTAGACAAGACTAATTGCCTTTGACATAACTCTTAAAGCAATCCATTAACTTACTTTTCTTGTCGCCTGTAACAGATCGGCCTCGATATTTTGCACCAATATTGCGTCTCACTCATTTGTTCTCCGTTTCGAAATGCTCTAAATCCTTCAAACACAACAATGACACGTGACAAATGTCTTTCGCAATACTCGAATCTCCCAAAGGCCTCCATAATACATAATATATATAACACAGCGAACCCTTAGAGAGCACGAGTTATTTATCAAAGTAGTCTTCTGTATCTGTACGTACCAAGTTCCCTTTATTTACCCCATGGTCAATGTCCATGAGCCTTTTCTGGCCTTTACCTGCGCTGCAATAACTGGCTGCATTAACCATACTTTCATACTTTTTCAAATTTTGTATATTTGTCAAATTTTTTTTAATATTTTTGCATTTGCATTAATTTTTATTTCAGAAAAATTTGCAGGCTTATGTTCAAAAATTTAATTAAAAAATTTTTTTAATAAATTAATTAATAGAAAAAATTTTCAATAAGTTAAAAAAAAAAATTTTAAATAATTAATTTTTATTCGGAAAAATTTTCTTGTTCTCGGAATCGTCAATTGAGTTGTTAGTGGCACGCGTCGAACCCTTTCAAAAAGGTTTTGGCAAGTGTATTCACAACCGGTTCGAAACCCAAACCTCTATTGACTAAGAAACTGAGAAATAGGGTTATGGTTTATATAATACTTGCCCTTTCAGGTAAAAATAATCACTTAGGCCAAAAGATTTAAACAGACATTACTCTTCATAAGCCTGTCGTTAGTCATTAAAATCAAAAAAAAAAAATCTACAGACACCTTTAAGCCTCTAAAACACGAAAAGTAAATTATCAACAACTGCGAATTATTTTTCAAGAATTTATTTCTTGTTTAAATTGAAATTAATGATGATAATTGTTTAAATTTATTAATTTTTATCGTTCATTCTACTTTAATCTTTTTTTAAAAAATACATAAGTTTTAAATTTTTTTCACTATATATTTTTAAAAGAAAAGATTAATTATTTTTTTGAACAAATTTAATTTTTTTTAAAATTAAGGTATGTATTTTAAAAAAAATTGATTTATTAAATTTTTTAAAAATCAATTTTCCATAAAATGTATGAGTGAAATTTTTTAAAAATACAGTAATTAATTTTTAGACAAATTCAAAATTTTAAGCATCAATTTTTTAGAAAAAGAAATTATTACAATTTTTTCTAACAATAAATTAATTAATTAAAAAAAAAAATATTTATTAAATTTTTGAAAATCAATTTTCTAAAAAATTAATCCATTGAATTTTTTTTTTTTTAATGAATTAATTAATTTGAAAAAAAAATTTTAATTTTATAAAATTTTTTATTAATTAAATTTTTTTTACAATTTATTAAATAATTAAAAAAAAAAAATAACATTTATTGAATTTTTTCAATGATTAATTTTCAAAAAAATTGATAAAATAATTTTTCCAATAATTAATTTGATCAAAAAAAAATAATCTGCTTCATAATAAACCCAAAAAGTTTCCCTAAAATTATTCTCCCATGATTCGCCCGCCAACCTAGCATAAAACGCTATTTCCTTTCTCATAAAACCGAAACCCTTTCTGGACTTTAGAACGTTGGCCAAAATTCCGAATTAATTTGTGTAAATTATTTAAATGTCAGCGAAACTAGTCGTCGTAGGGATGGAAACTGACATCAAATGCAGAGAATATTATACCGCTGGTAGTTTACTAGTTTATAGTCCTTACTCGGTGAAGAGGAGCCAGCAAATTAAAGCTCTGGAGTTAGTAACATATAGACTTACCCGAGTATTGGAACAGCGGCTTGTGTTAGCAAACTTTTGCCATCACTAACTTCGGGCTCGGTTAGTCCGGGGATTATAAATAGCAGACGAGTGTTTTATTGTCAACTGATAGTCCGAGCATACATCTCTGCAAAGTCCTGCTTGACAATAATAATAATAGCCAATCCAAAAGTAAATTTCGCATTAGCTGAGTCTTCCTTCGAATTGGGGTTAACTTTTGTAACTTTGAAGACGATTTGTGATCTGTCCTTGGGAGCACAAGCCTTAAATAGGGGATTTGTTGGCCAGTTGGGCTTTAAACCAACAAAGCAAGAAACTGCAGCCAGGTAAATATGTAAATTACCGTAAATTTGATGAGCATGACCATCCCTTTGGCGAGAAATGCTCGTCAGTTACCGGCGTAGAATACCAACTACTTTAGAAGGGTATTGCGAAAGACATTTGTCACGTGTTATTGTTGTGTCTGAAGGATTTAGAGTATTTGAAGTTTGAAAAGAGTAAGACGCAATATTGGTGCAAAATATCGAGGCCAATCCATTATATTATTTGCGACAGGAAAGTAAGTTAATGGATTGCTTTTAAGAGTTATGTCAATGGTCTCTATCTACTTTTCACTAATATTATATATGCTTTGAGATTTTTCAAAGCTTTTCTGTATACAAGAGCCATCTTTTATGGCTTTTCTGGTGACGAATTTTGAAAAATTGAGGTTGCGTCATACAAAATGACTTTTGGGTGAATAAGTTTGACGAATTAGGATTTTTTATTGCAGAAATATTTGATGATAATCAAAATTGATTGATGAAATGTTTTTGGAAAATTGTTTATAAATTTGGTAGTTTTCAGACTAAACAAATTGTAAGCTACTGAGTAAAGGATATTGTAAGTGTTTTAGGGTTCAATAAAGCGTACATACCGTGAAAACATCCCAGGAACTCATTGACAAGCAAAACTTTTTACCTGAGTACTTGATAGGTTTTTCACGGGGGACTTTTTTGGGCAGCATAAGACGAGTTGAAGGTGATGGGGTAATAAAGTAATAAAGAAATGTCTATAAGGAGGTAAGGATGATTATAAAAGGGTGGAACAATGCCGGGACTGGGCTCCAGAGTTTAGAGTTATAGAGACGAAAGTCCCGAGAAAAGGGAAAGGAAAAATTAAAGTTGTGTAGAAAAAAAAACTTTTTAAAGGGGTCATAAACCCTTGCCAGTAACTCTAGGCTCCTCTTTTAAGGATTTTTCATCGGTTTATTACTCTTTTTTTTTTATTTTTATTTTTTTTTTGAATTACAACCCGGCAAAGGCTGCAATTTCTCGTCATAAAAAATAAAATGACTTTCTCTTTGACTATTTTATCTTTCTGTTGGTTGTAAAACACAAACTAAAGAGAGTTTAGCGACAATAGAGAGAAGACAGGGTTTCGTCAGCGCTGGGGTGTGTTCCAACGGGTTGCGGTGAAAACTCTTTGGGAAAGTGGTAAAAGTTTCGATGACGTTGTGGCCGGATTGAAAAAGGCTTACGGTTTTTTCTTTGTGTCCAACAGACGCCGAGATTTATTTTGTTTTTTATTGCTCATCAGTGTACCCTTTTTTAACCAGTCTCCGGTTTACTGTATTTACACTCACTCCTTTTTATTGTCAGCTACTGCACGCCGGACAATTTTTCTCCTTTATACCCTAAAAAAGGAGTTGACGTCCTCATAATTTCCTCTAAAAAACAAACTGCTAACCCTAAAACTTTACAATCACTCAAACCACTGACATTTTCCGCCACGCGTCTTTTTCTCTACTCTTTTTCCCACTGTCTAACATTCCATGAGTCTGCACTAATCTCCAATACCTGACATACTTCTCCAGACATCTGCTCATTAGCATCAGGCATCTTTATAATCTCCCAACTGTTTAAATACACACTCAAATTCCACTCAAACAATCGTCTAATTCTTTTTTCAAATATCTTATCAGTTTTCTTTTTCTATTCACAATAATTCCAATTCGATCAATGTGATCCCTTTTGAGTCACATTCTTTCTTTCTAAGTATCCTTAGTACTTACCTTCAAGCACCTAAATTCGCTCTACTCTTTAAAGCTCATAAATTATGAAACATTTTCATTCTTAAGCAAATTTATCACACTTATTTATTTTTATGATATTTACTTAAGTTTTAAATTATAAGCACAAAATTTTACTATTTACTGTTCAAAATTTATTACTAATGCGCTTAAATAAAGATAAGAAAACTGACACGAGCCTAGTAACCGGAAATGCTGGGTCACACGACTATTATTTATTTTATTGGTCAGCTTTTATGACACTGAGCCCATATTTCCATACCTGCCTTTACTTTAATAGCTTATATTTAAAAACGAAAAATTTGAACTTTTGGTTAAAATAAAATATTTTTTTTTTTAATTAGACAAAAATTAAAAGTTGAATTTAGATTTTAAATTACTTGCAGGCGTGGGTTGAAACTAAATGTGTCTTGTTAAAGCGGTGGAGCATGTGTGAGTGTCTGTAATTATCTGACCAATATGAGAATAATCACAGCGCACTTGAGGATTCCCATGACCGCTTGGGCATCGACACGCCGATTAGACACGAGTATATGGTCTTCTCCGCAGGGGGGACTGTACTTAAAATAATTTTTATAATATATGTATGTGGATGTAAAAGAGAGTTCAAGCCCACACATTCCGAGGTGTAAAAATCTATAGATTACAAGAATGCACGTGGTTACGTGGGTGTAAATTACTGAGGGTCTACCACATTCTTTACGGATAAAAATATCTGTGAGAAGTAATTAATTAGAAGGAATTTGAAAATTTTGATTTAAATTAACAAAAATAAAGACAAATTTATTTTTTTTTAAATTAATAATAAAAAATTTTAATAAAAATTAATAATCAAAAATTTTCATAAAAATTAATAATCAAAAAAATGAATAAAAATTAATAATAAAAAATTTTAATAAAAATTAATAATTACTTTAAATTAATTTTCTAACATAGATTTAAATTAATTTTCTACTAAATAATATAAAAAATATGAAAAGTGGGAGGTAATTTCAAACGCAGTATATTTAAGTGGCTCATAAAAGAAGCACGAAGCTCTCAAAACCACGAAATAGTATTCAGAAAGATAAAAATATGTAGATATTTATGTTTGATACGTCAGGTGAAAATAATAGCTGCCGATTAAATAGTAATCTAGCAGCTTCTATATCAGCATGTAAAATACTAACACATAACGAGTTATCGGCTTATATATGTACGCTTTATGTTAATTCCCCGGCTGTTTACAAGATCCTGGACACATCTGAATTTATCACCTTACCAGGTTTTTATTTTTTGAGTCAACTCCGACTCGTCTCTTTTCTCTTTTCTCTGCTTATATGATAAAAACCGCGGGCGTTGGATGGATAAATAATTACAAGTAGTCGAAATAGCACAGGTGGATAGCAGCGATATTTTTTCGGCGATATTAGTCCTCAGACATGTATCGCAAATTTATATTGTACATTATATTTCTTTGCTATCATAATAAATATTTACTTTTTGTGATTTATTATTTTTATAGCTGAGTTTAAGTCCCACGATATTTTTTTTTTTAAAGTGTCTTAAATAATTTATCCTCAATGATAGTAATTAATAATTAATTATTTATCAAAAGTAATTAATAATAAATAAGTTGTAAATTAAAAAAAAAATTTTTTAAGCTGTATATTTTCCACCCATAAATTTATCAGTAGCAGCTTATTATCAATATTATTAAGAGAACTAGAGTCCAAATTTAAACTCGGATATGATCAAAATTTTAAATCATTGCGATTAATAAATTTTGAAAAATTGAGATTTTTTTATTTTTAGGCATGTAAATTTTTTTTTCGGCTGGTGACAAATTGTTTAATAATATTTCAATTTTTGAATTAATTGATAAACTTTGAATTGTAGTCGTTCTATATACTTATACTTTATAATCCTCAAATTTGTTTATAGTGATATAATAGTTTATTTATTTATTATTTACTATTAATTGTTATAAAATTATATGGGGTCAATTGAACCAGCAGTCCCGGGGACGATTGAACCATACGGAGAAGCATGGGACATGCGCGCGCATCTTGACTCTACGTGAAAAAACTCAGGGAAATAATTTAACAATTTGATGAACTGAATTTATAATGAAAATTATTTTTAAATTGATTTTTAATTTATTTAATATAATATCTGTGCATTAAAACGGTGCAACAGTAATATTACCAAGTAACAATTAATATATTATTTATTAAAAGTTCGGGTTTGAGTTTTAAATATTATTGGTTCAATTGACCCCAAGCAGTGGTTGAATTGCCCCCGAGCGGGGGTCAATTGAACCATTCGACGCGTTTGGATAAATTAATAATTTTTAAAAATTCACGTTGTTTATTGACTAATTTATGTATTGATAATGATAGTAGACATAATAAACTACCATTCCAATAAAAAATTATTATTTAGTTTTAATTCGAATAGTAAAAAATTACTAAACTTTTTTTTTTAAGTTTTTTGGTTCCATAAATTTGTTCGATCAAATTTGTCCATTAAATTATTTTTAATTGATCCTGTGATAGAACTATTATTTTTTAAATTTATTTAAAAAATTTCCAACTATTACTTCACAGAAAAAAAAATGTTCTTGAATCAAGTATATATTTTTGAAGAGCTCAATATTCTTGATTTAAAGAAATTTTACTTAATTCAAGAATTTTTTTTCTTGATTCAAGACAATTACCCTCTTCAAAATTATATTCTTGATTCAAGAATTTTTCTCTTGAATCAAGTTAATTTTTTTTTCTGTGTGTGATTATAAAAGAATCATTAGAGTTATCATTATTAAAATTTTATCTCGTTAAATAATAATAAAACAAAATTTTAATAATTATAATTATACTTACAATGAATTAATTAATAAAAATAAAATATATGAATATAAAAGAGTATAAAAATAATACGATCTGGGTGGCCACCGTAAATATAATATATTTTTTTCTGGTCCAGCGAATTATGCTAATACGTGGAATTACCAAGTGTATAATTGATATTTATAACCACGGGCCCAGTCAACGCCGTTGGGTGAATCGAATCAGGTCTATTACGTCCTCTGTCCTTCTGTTCCAATTCGCTGGTATGCTTCTACATCTATCAGACACTCCAGACTCCACACTATCCCATATTCCGTAGAGCCCATAATCCATAATGTGGATACACCATCAACCATCAGCAATTTAATTATTTATACGTGCCCGGTTATTTTCGGGAGCTCCCGAACTGCCAATTTTGTAAAAACAGCCGCTACCGTGTCCAAATTGTAAACTCAAAAATTTTTTTTTAATTATTGCAGTTCTGGAATAATTTTAGCAATATAAATTCATAATTATGTTGCTCAAAAATTTTCAATTGAAAATTAATTTAAGAAAAAAATTTTTTTTTATAAATATCGTATTAAAGTGACGTAAAAAAATGATTAAAAGGTAAAAGGTGAAAAGTACTAAGTCACTGTCACACAGAACAAGAGACAAGACACTTTGTATCGGGGCCTGAGTCATCTTTCTGTTTCTTCGCGAGGTATACTATTATATTGTATGCAATCGTACATTTAATTTTGAATGAGCTTCTTGACGTTTTGTTACCGGCCACACACGCTCCGGGGACCTCACACATTATACTTTGACTACAATTACTATTTACATTTTTTATTTTAATTATTTGTATTCTTTGAAACTTGCGTCAGTCTCAGAATTATTAAAAATTATTTTATTATTATTTAATGATATAAAAATTTTTATTTTTATTTAAAAATTTAAATAGATAATTTATCACAAAAATTTCTAGATTATTTTTTTTTTATTTTTAAATATATTTATTATTTAATAAAATATTTTTAGGATAAATAATAAAAATATAAAATATTTCACAGAAAAATAATTTTTTGGAGCAAGAGAAAAATTTTTTCAAGGCAAGAAAATTTACTTTTATCAAAAAAAAAATTTTTTTGGAGCAAGTGACTGAATTTTCTCAAAACAACAAAATTTTTTTGACTTAAATAAATTATTTTGGATCAAGAAAATAATTAAGAAGAAATATTTTCTTGGCTCAAGTAAATTTTTTTTACTGTATAAAATTCACAGGAAATTTTTTCTAAAATTAAAAAATTTTTTCTTCCTTGAATTATAAATTATTTAAAAATCAAACTCTGGAAAAGCGTGACCTTGAAAAATAATTCCAAGTGACCTGAACTGTAGCGAGCGTCTGACACAATGGTAACTACAATAAACCATAGTAATAATGAGAAAAAAAACAGGTCGCCGGAAAATAATATTATTCACAACGGTAAAAATAATCCCGACTAGCAACGGAATTATAAACTAAATTTTTGTGCGTCGTAAAAAATTGCTCTCGGTACATTTTTAGGGGACCATAAAGCCATTGTGGTAAATGGTCTGGTCTAAATTTTAGGCAAAGCGTTTTAAAAATATTTTTTACGCAATAAAAATAAGAATTTAAAGATTTTTGACGGTACACTTTTTGTGTTATTACGGTCACCCAAATACCCCAAATAAAAATGTTTGAATTTTTTTACGCTCAAAACATTTAGAGATATTGAACCTCAAGCTTGAGGAGAAATTTGCTCCAAGGTTTTTTGGTTTTTTAGCCCAGTGTCCGCTAAATGTCTTACGAAAACATCTTTTAAAGTTTTTTATCCCGAAATGCGAGCGTCGACATGATCCGAGGTTTTTTACCGAATTGTACACTTAATAGTCTGGCTACTCTAGTTTTTACTATTATTAGAGCGTTTTTTATTTTTTACGGGTGCCCGAGACGCTAATGGCGAGACACGTGCTCTGGTTTTTGTGCCACGCGTCCAAATTACTTGCCCGCAAAAAGAGAAAGTTTTTTTTTTTTTTTTTTTTTAAATTAATTTATCAAAGAAAAAATTTGACAGGAAATTTTTCTTACTTTGTCAAAATTTGAGAATTTTTGTCCAAATTTTCGAACGAGTTTCCCGGAGAAGCAGGTAGGCATTGACCCTTTGTCCAAAAATTAAGAGCGACTTAAACTGGAGCGCAGGTGACTAGATTTGGCGATAAAGGAACAAAAGACCTAAAAGAGGACAAATCGCTGTCATATATTTCAACCCGAATTACGTAGTGTTGCATAAATAGAGAGCTCGGTCTAACTCGAGATTTCCTGGAGTGCTCCAGTTATCGCAAGGTCCTTCTTTTGAATTATTTCGGTAAGAAGTCAAAGGATGACAAACTTGTTACACTTTCACGTCATCTTTTTTTCAATACAAAAGGTCTTTTGTATTTAATCATACTCTGTTTCCTGAAAAATTTGTTTTTGGGTAAAATATTGTATTGATGCCATGGAATAATATTTTACGGGTTGATATTTTTGGTTAGACTTTTAAGAAGGACAAATTGAAACGTCTATATTTAATAAATTTTTTAGTCAATTTTTTGGAGGAGTTTTTAATAGTTTTTTCGTTCTATAAATTTTTTCGGTCACATTTGTCCTTGAAATTATTTTTAATTGATCCTGTGATAGCGCTATTATTTTTAAAATTTATTTAAAAAGTCTCCAAACTATTAAAAATTTTTTTCTCAGTCAATTTAAAAAAATTAAAATTTACAGCCTTGAAAAATAATCATAAATTTATTTTCAAAAATTTACAATTCCAAATTTTGTTAATTTATTAAGGCCATTACCCTTTACCCGAAAAAAAAATTTATAACATTATCCGTCTCACTAAAAAAATAAAACTTTCAAAGAAAGTGTTGAAGGTCCACTAATTAAATTTATTTTTTTTTACCCTTTTAAAGGCATATAAATTTTTTTTACCCTTTTCCGTCAATTGTACTTTAATAACATAAATTTTTTCAGTCTTTTTAAAAAAAAAAAATAAATTTTTTTACCCTTTTTCCGAGTAAATAAATGTTTTTTTGTGGAAATAAAATTTTTTTACCCTTTTCCGAGCGAGCACTAAAAAAAAAAGAATAATTTTTACGACCGGGCAATAATATTTTTAACCCCTTTAAAACTCAAGCCTTCACTGAAAAAAATAAAAAAAATTAAATACAGAAGAGTTAGAAAAGCAAAATATTTTTTTACGGCCGGTAATTTGAACCCACAAAGAAAGTAAAGGATTTTCCGTAGCCTTTACCTTGGGAAAGGATTTAACTGTCCTGTACCAGGGTCATTGTCGCGTGAATGGCCAAAAAATATACGGTAAACACTGGAGAATTTCTCGCAACAAAAAAAGTGTTATGAAAAAACTCTTTTCCGGTAAAAGTTGTAAATGCGAGTGCTCGGGCCAATAGAAATCGCTCGAAGGGTTATCTTACGGTACATATATACAAAGAAGGTCCCTCTGTACACCTCTGTACTGAGTCGTAAACTCATAAACTTTTTAAACTTTACCCGAGACTATTTTTATTTTAACTTTCGGTTAAAGTTTGTCATTTTTTCTTCCTTTACAACTTTGTTTGATTCTGCAGCGTCCTCTGGGAGTTTGCACATTTTTTTTACTCCCGTTAGGAATTGTAGTGTGTTATGTCCAAACTTTGTTGAAAAAAAACTTTAATTTCTAAAAAAAAAAAAAGGGAATTTTGTTTACTGAAAGAACAATTTATTTGAATTAAATTAGACTTGTTTATTGTAAAGAAATTTATTATTTAAACTCCACCAACAAATATTTATTTGACACAAATATATAATTTATCCATTATATTTATTTAAATAAAATAATTACTTGTTTATGGTTAAAAAATATTCCTTTAATACTAAAAAAAAGTAATTTCGATTCAAATTAAAAATTATTGAATTAAAAAAATAATTTTGAGGAGTTTAATAAATTTAAATCAAAAATTATTTAAAAAAATTTATTGAAAATAATTAAGAAAGTTTCGTAGAATTTACTCGAATTGATTGGTGATTTTTGTAAACTTAGTTTTTGGTTTTGCCGCTAGGTGGCTACGCTCTCTCGCTACTAGAAAAATCCTACCAGAGTATATATAAGCAAAAAAATATTTTTTTCTTAATTAAAATCAATTTTTTTCAGTGAAAAATTAAATTTACAATTGCAAAGTTGTAAAATTTATGAGAAGAGCTTTTTTAAAAAAATTATAGCGGTTAAAATTGGCGAAAAGGTCGCGACGAGTGTGGGAACAGCTTAATCTCGAGATGACGCCAGCTCGTGTGACAAAGAGTGCCGATTAGTTGATACACATGACATGTGGGATTATAAATATGACACACATATGTAACGGGTGTGAGTCAGCCAGTTCTTATCCGGGTGCAATGACTAATTTATTATTCTCAAAATAATTATTTTGTAAAGAAGTTTTATTGCGATGCAGGCACGAGAGCTCTCAGGCTCTTTACCCTTTTCGTCTGCAGATAGACAACTTGTGAACCCGGGGCTTGGGGTCACTTTCTTCTGTTAAATTATCTTTGAAATTTTTTATTCCCGCGATAATTAATTTTTACCTCATTCGTATTTTTATTAATTTCTGTGAAGTTTTTTTTATTTATTTATTTTAGTAAATTGATATTTATAATTTATTTTTTTTTTAATTCTTAGCTATTATTATTATCATTATTCATAAAAATTTATTTACAATTAATTAAATAATTAATTTTATAAAGAGTAAAATCTTTTTTTAATTCGCGGTTTGATTAAAAATTAATTGTGATTTTTCACTGATAATAATTTAAGAATTAATTGCTTGATTTTTTTTAGCGATAGTCATTAATGAATAATTGAGAGAGAAAGAAAAATTTATTTTAATTTTTTTATTGCAATTATGAAAATTACCAATTACTTTAAATTTTTTAATTAGATGAAATATATTTCAAAATTCTCGAATAAATTTTAATTAAAAAGCAAAAACAAAGCCTTTATTTAAAAAAAAAAAAAAAAAAAAAAACAGTCAACAATTGTGATAAAACTTTCCGCACAAAAGTTTTTGCTGTATTGTAGTTACAAAATTCCGCGGAATTAGAGGTCCGGGGCAAGAGAGGTCGGACAGAAAATTAAATTCAAGTTAGGCGGAATAGAATGCAGGAGCGTGGGCGAGGACTTTGTCAAGGTAACAAAGTTGAATTTTCTAAATGAAATTTTGCAGTCATGGGTGTTTTATTGTGAATAAAGGCTTGGATAGACAACGCAGAGGGATCAATTTAAAGTTTGAGCATTCGGTGAAATAGAAAATAAAAATTTTTAATAAAAAACTTAAAAATAAAAATGTTAAGTTGGCGTGAAAAAATCCGCAGTGGAGGCTAACTACGTGGGGGTGAACAATTTCAAAGCTACTTAAAAGGTGGTCGTATGTTACCGAGCCCGGCGTCATCTACATATATAAATATAT
Source organism: Cotesia vestalis (assembly GCA_000956155.1). Classification (NCBI taxonomy): domain Eukaryota; kingdom Metazoa; phylum Arthropoda; class Insecta; order Hymenoptera; family Braconidae; genus Cotesia; species Cotesia vestalis. The sequence continues at coordinate 41,894 of JZSA01004059.1, read as the reverse complement.
ACGTATATTTATATATATATATATATACGTGGTCGTGAAGCAAGCTGTGAAAAAAGAAACTCGAAAAGTAAACACTGAAAACGCTGTCGCCGCATCGAATTGTCGATTTCACGGAGACCGATGCGGCTTTTGCGGGCATCTCCGCCCACAGACTCCTCCACGTTCTCCATTCTACGATGTACTATGTGTGTATGTACCTTCCAAGGAATTACAACAGCTGCTTCTAAGTAATGTCAAAGGCTTCACCATTTTTTTTCCCAAATAAATTAGCAATCTTTTTACAACTGATTCTTGTTATTTTTTTTTATTTTATCAAAAAACTCTTCACTATTTTTTTGTAAATTCTCACCTAGGGAGAGTAAAGGAACCAAATATTGACCAGGCAGCACAAAATAAAATAAAATTATTTTGAAGAGTTTTTTTTTTGTTCTTTAAACTTGAAATTAAAAATTGACTAAAAAATTCAAAATTTTTGGGTGATTTTCAACGAGCTGTAACTCCGAGGAAAATGGTCGTACAGCAAAAAAAAAAAAAGCAAATTGTAGCTCCAAGTGTCTAGTTTTCAGATATGACCATAAAAATTTTTTATCATGTCCAGGTCTGGAGAAATCCTAAGAAAATTACAAAAAAAATAATTTTCCAAATTTTTTCTCGTCTTAAAAAAAATCTACGGGCTTCAAAAAATTTTTTTTCATTGTTTCGCTGAAAAGCTTTTTTAGAAAATTGAATGCCCTTCAATTTGACGTAATCAAAAAGCCTGTACGATGATTTGCCGCGGAGTTATCGTCAGTCAAAGCAAAAAAGTACTTTTTCACTTTGACAATCAATAACTCTGGAAATAATGATCGTATAGGAAATCGAAGGACAGTTTTGAAAACTACACAATATTCTCTATAAGATAGTGCGAATAGCTTTTGTCAAAAAAATTTTTTTTGAATTGAAAACTTTAACTGAAAAAACGACAAAAATTCGCATAATTAAGGATATTTGGATAACTTGGTATAACTTTGGATAAAATGGATGAACAAAGGATATCGTCGGTAATTTTTCAACCTCCAAGTGTCCTCTAAAATCCCTGAAAAATTCAAAGCCTTGCGATTTTTTTTTCATAGTGCCCCGAAGCTTCAACCTCTTTGTTTTTGCAAAAATCACCAGTATGAGCAATTTTTCGATTTTTATTCATTTTTTCAATGAAAAAAATTTTTTTTCTCAAAAATCTTAATTTTTCCAATCAAAGAGATTAATTTTTCAACAAATTAGAAAAAAAAAAATTTCAATTTTTTTTCAAAAAATTTTTTTTTTGATTTTTTTTAAATATCCTGAAAAATCAATCTCTTTGATAGAAAAAATTCTCTCGATTTTTTTCTGACCGCTGCAACTGCCTTAATTTCAAAAAATCAAAGTCTAATTATTTTATTAATTAATATTTCTCTAAAAAATAAAATTACCAAGCTAGAAAAATTTTTTTTCGCCTAAAACTGACGGCAATATACGACAAGAAACCCGACGAAGCGTGATAATGTCGGTTATAAAAATTTTCTTGGGTCGTAACTATGCAAATGACCTTCCTTTATACACCCGTCAATGATTATACGAAATGCTGAATCCAAAAAGAGGAATTTAAATGCCGGGTTTATTGAATCATGCACAGTAGCCTGGCACCTGCTGCACACCAACACTCCTATAATACAATAACAATCAAAGGAAAATTAATAAAAAGATTTATGCCCATAAAAGTGTTAGTTTTAATCCGATTGAAGAAGTGCCGACAAAAATTCTTAAGACTACACTACTCACTCCTAGCTATTGTAAAAATACTGAGAAAAACTAATTTCAAAATCACCGGCTGCTTACTGACTTTCTTCGTGTAAATTATAGGCGGTACCGAACGATGAAACATCTAATTTACGTCACCGACGATCTGTTTGTTTTTTTTCCCTGTAATTTGCACGTTTTTAATCAGAATTAAATATTTTAAACACTGAGGAAGAAAAAAAAAACAGAAAAATTATTTTAAAAATTTTTATAATGATAATGATAATAATTGTAATTTTTCTTACGATTGTATATTATTACACATCTCAATCTGTTATTTTTTTCTTGTGTTATAACTTACGAGTCTCCAAGACCTTTAATCTTTCCTTTCTGTACGTGATGGGTCTTAAAGTGACCCCAGGTTCGTGATTACGTCTAGAGGTTATTATTTTTTATTATTTATTTCGATTAATTTTCTCAATTTTATTTAAAAATTTTTGAATTAATTAGCAACCTGCAGACACTTATATTTTGGCTTAATGACATTTTTATATTTATAATCCCACTTTTAAGGGAGACATAAAAAAAAAATTTTAAAAATTATTTAATATTTTATTTTTAAATAAATAAATTTTTCTAAACAAAATTTATAAATTAACTTTTCAAAAATTTAATAACAAAAACCTCTGCGGTTTAAAATAATGTCTTAAGTTATTGATACAATTTAAATTCGCCAAAAAAAAATTCAATTTTCAATAGAGCGAGTTTACTCAATAATTGTTTGTGGTCAGACTCTTTGCTGTCTGCGGTTGCTCCGGAATCTGAAGCTAAAAGGGCCAAAAAAATGAAATAATAACCCTTAAATAAAGTCTGTATATCTAGTTAAAATTTCCCCTGGGTTGATATGACTTTTTGATGAATCCGTGAGCATGTAAGGCGAGAATGTAAAGCAATAGGCCTCCCAGGAGGGCGAGCGACCGCAGAATGGTGACTCTAACAGAAATCACCGTGACGGAGAGAAGAGAGACCGGATGGAAAAATGTATATATGATGCTGGACGCCCCCTGAAGGGTCTACCGCAACGACTGATCCAGGTCCAACGAGCAGTGACCAAGGACAGCCGGGAGATTTTCTATGGACTACCGCTTTACATGCTAAATAAGTAAAAGCAGCACATCTATATACTATACACTGCTAACTTCGGTCAAAGTGACGTCCCGTGGGTGAAAACATCACGGCAGATCGGTAAAAAGACCCAGTCTGAGACAATACTGGTAAAGGTGAACAGAGCTTGAGGTATCTGGGGAGCGGTTGTCATATTCTGGCCACTAGTCGTGTATTTATGGCCAAAAAACGTTAGGAGGTCCGTAAACATTGTGTTTTTCTTCATGAAAAAAATCCCGCAAGTAAAAAAGTACATGCTTTGAATATTTGGTGCTAATGCTTCCAGATTCCGGATTTAGGGATTGTTTTTTCCTGTTTGAACACTTCGGCGGATGTAGATACCGAGATTTCACTTTTCAAGGTCCAAATTTAACCAAACAAGAAATTAAAATCGTCTTGAACATTCCTCCATTTGAACTTTCTGAAAAATCGAAAGGTTTGGATGAATCATTTTTGGTTTTAACGTTGGAAAAAATAGTTTCATAAAAGTTTCTTCAAAACCATTGAAGGGGCTCACGTTTGGGCTTGATACGCGACCGAAAAAAAATATATGAAACAGTTTCCTTCGAAACTTTTGGAGAAAACAGCTATAACCAAAAATGCAAATCAAAAAATTACTTTTTTTGTAAATTTTTCAAATTCGATCTTATTTAGAATTTTTTTTTTCGGGTTTCGGAGGCTTTGAGGGTGCAGAAAGACTTAATTCAACTTCTCAAGGCTTAAATTTAACCAAATAAAGGATTAAAGTCCTTAAAAATGTTCCTTGTATTGAAATTTCTGAAATTACGAGAAGTTTGATTGGATTTTTTTCGATTTTAGCATCGGAAAAAAAAATTTTATAAAAGTTTCTTTAAAATTATTGAAGGAGGTCATACTAGAGCACAATATGTGATCAGAAAAAAATAAATGAAATAGTATTCTCCAGAAGTTTCAAAGAAAGCAGCTATAACCGAAAATGCAAACCAAAAAAAAGATTCTTTATAAACTTTTCGAACAAGATCTTGTTATATAAATTATTTCCAGGTGAAAAACCGTTCGTCGATTTGATTCGGTTATTGCTTTGAAAGAGCCGTAACGACTTGCGGGACCGTCACGGTTTTTCGATCAGTATTGACTCGATTTCCGCGCACCTTTTGAAACGCTTACTTTCGGTGTATAGTAAACATCAATCCACCACGGCAATGAATGAGTTCACCCACACTTTCAAAAATAAATATCGGGCTGTACAAAAAATCCAGAATTTCAACAATAAAGCAGATGCACAATTCAAAATTATCCACGGCCGAATTTTGACTTTTCTCGGATCCTCGATCAACGTCTGGTACAAATAAATCCGTTATTTAGAGTGCCGTTTTTATGGTTGATTCAAATTTTGAATTATGCCAAAAATTGAACTCTTCATTTCTTTAAAAACATACAGAAAATGGTTGTACAGCAAAAAAAAAAAAAGCAAATTGTAGCTCCAAGTGTCTAGTTTTCAGACATGAGCATAAAAATTTTTTATCACGTCCAGGTCTAGAGAAATCTTAAGAAAACTACAAAAAAAACAATTTTCCAAATTTTTTCTCGTCTTAAAAAAAATCTACGGGCTTCAAAAAATTTTTTTCCATTGTTTCGCTGAAAAGCTTTTTTAGAAAATTTATTACCCTTCAATTTGACGTAATCAAAAAGCCTGTATGATGATTTGCCGCGGAGTTATCGTCAGTCAAAGCAAAAAAGTACTTTTTCACTTTGACAATCAATAACTCTGTAAATAATGATCGTATAGGAAATCGAAGGACAGTTTTGAAAACTACACAATATTCTCTATAAGATAGTGCAAATAGCTTTTGTCAAAAAAATTTTTTTTGAATTGAAAACTTTAACTGAAAAAACGACAAAAATTCGCATAATTAAGGATATTTGGATAACTTGGTATAACTTTGGATAAAATGGATGAACAAAGAATATCGTCGGTAATTTTTGAACCTCCAAGTGTCCTCTAAAATCTCTGAAAAATTCAAAGCGCTAAGATTTTTTTTTTCATAGTGCCCCGAAGCTTCAAATTTTTTGTTTTTGCAAAAATCACCAGTATGAGTAATTTTTCGATTTTTATTCATTTTTTCAATGAAAAAAATTTTTTTTCTCAAAAATCTTTATTTTACAATCAAAGAAATTAATTTTTCAAGAAATTTGAATTTCAATTTTTTTTCAAACTCAAAAAAATCATTCAAGTTTTTTTATTCTCAATTGGGAAATTTCCGCAGTCACTTAGTGACTGCAGGTAGCTAGTTATTGTATTTTTTTTTTGTTAAAAAAAATAACCACTTACTCCAAAAAAGTAACCCGTAACTATCCTAGCAATAATTTAAATAAATGGTGACATATATTAGTTTTAACGAACTGAACTCAGAGACAAAATTTTATTTTACATTTTTTGGAATTTATATTTATGGGTGAGTATCATTTGTTTCCCAGTGCTCTGCAAAGAACAATGGCCACTCGCTTATATGCAACCAATATAAACGCTTCCATAGCCTTACACGTTTGCACACTACCACAAATAACACATATGGGAACAAAAAAGGCAAAAAGTTAAATGGAATTGAAACGAGCTGTGCGTATAAAAGCAGGCCTAAAAGAGCTGGCATGCGTTTGGATCGTGTCGTAATTTCAATTTCAAATTAACCAATTCTCGAGTGTGTCAAGCGCCAATTCACCCGAGAATTCTCTTTATAAATATACATGTAGCTTCGCCTATCGATAGTCGTCGGTTCCTCGTCGGAGGAACAAACCAAAAAAAATTTAACAATAAATTTGAGCTCCAAAATTTTAGAAAATTCCAACTCTCAGTTTCTTTGTTGTTTGTTTTGTTATTTTGAATTATTCTCCGGGTCATATATTTTTCAGAAGCGTGGGCGGAGTCGCAGAAATAAAGGGTTGTGATTGTCAACACTGCTAAAAGTCTGCTAAAATTTGACAACCGGCTGACAATGTAGTTAAGAAGATCGTTAATACTTTTAGCTACCAGAAAGTATTATTTTTTTTTTTTTAAATTTGGGCGTGAAGAAAATTCTACGGGAACCAAAGGGTTGACCGGTTCGCTCGATCTAATGGGATTATAACTTTTCTTAAATATTTACTGACTTTTCTGGGTGAATAATGGACGCTTTTGTGTTTGGGTTTGCTTCGCTTTGGTCTGAGCAATGTGGGACACTCAACCCTTCTACAACTCGGGATTTAGGCTCGTAAATTTGACGATTAGACGAGGGTTCAATATTTATTTGGGTCGTAGAATTTTGGATTGAGTTTTATATTTTTCATTTAAAATAAAATTAACATTTGAAAATGTCAATTTATATCTGAAAAAATGTTAAAATTCAAAGTTTTGATTTTTTTATGATTAAAAAAAAATCAAATTTTTTTTTTATTAAATTAAAAATTTTAATAATTTTTTTTTTGTGATTATTCTTAAAAAAAATGATTTAAATATTTAATTTTAATTATTATTTTTTAATATTAATACTCAAAAATAAATGACTCTAAATTTCACTAAAACATTTTTTTACTAACTTTGAATTTTTTAGAAAATTTTCTTATTTATCATAATTTGATATGAATTTTTTTAATAATTTTATTTAAAGCCTTTATAGGTCAATTATAATTACCATGTAAAAAAAATTCAATTTCAAATTCAAATTTTCTAAAAATATTCAAATTTATAATTTTCGGAAAATAATTTTTATAATATTCTTTTTCAGGATTTTTTTCGATTAATTATAATTATTACATGAACTTTTTTTTAATTAATCCAATTAAAATAATTTCTTAATTTCCCGGCATGACAAAATTTCATCCGAAACCATGAAGCTCCTGCAATAAATAATATAATTAAAAAAAAGCTTAAAATATATAATCAATAAATAACGAAAAAAGCAAAAGTTAAAGTTTGGCTGCAATATAAAATTGATTGCTAGCAGCGTGTGCTCAGGAATAAGATTTTATTTAACGTAACCTCGGCGAATCGATAATTAGCGTGTCAATTAGCGGTAATACGGCATATAATTACTTGTATCATGAGCGTACGTGCAGAAACCACAAATAAAACCACCCGGAATTTTTTCTCCAGCGTGATGTAAGTTTGAGTCGCCCAAATAATAAATTTTTTTGGCTTTTTTAAAATTGTCTGTGGATGACGCCCATGGATTTCCGAACCTGTCTCACCACTCGTCGTGTGTACGCCCGTCGATTAATTGAATCCTCTTCGCTTCTCTTCTTTTTTTTTTCCGTCTTTATTTCTTCCCTTCTACAACTAAATTTTTTCATTTTATTTCTAAAGATGGATTGTAATTTTTTTTTTTTTATAAAATTCAAATAATTAAACTTAATTATTTTTTTTTTAAGTTAAAAATGCTTAATTAATTATTTTGTTTTTAAAAAATTAAATATTTAAAAGATTGATTAATAGATTTTATATTCAATTAAGAATTGAAAATTTTATTAAAAATTAAAAACCAAAAATTTTTTATTTATAATAAAATTAAGAATAAAAAAATCAATTAATGCACTTTTAATAAAACGAATTATTAAAATCATTAATTAACTCATTTTTTTAAAATTAATTACTTAAAAAATTAACCAATAGATTTTTTTTTAATTTAAGAATTCAAAAATTCAATTAATTTTTTTTTCTAAAAAAATCGAAGACAAAAATTTTTAGTAATGTATTTTTGAAAAAATTTAGTGAAAGAAAATTATTACAAAAATAATGTATTAAAAGATTTTTGTAAAAATTTTAATGTTTTAAAATAATAATTTTGACTATTTTTACAAAATTATTCTAATCTATATTAGTATTGACATTTTCTGAAAAAAATAAAATTTTCCAAAAATGAATGGAAAATTTTTTGAAGAAATAAAAATCAAATTTTGAAAAATAAAAAATTTAGAAAATGAATTTGATTATTTTTACAATAGTTCAAATTATGACAAATTTTTGGCCTTTTTTTTACTTTAAAAGTAGTTTAAATATTCTAAAAAAAAATAAATATAAAAGAAGGCAACCAAAAATTTTTTATTTATATTTTTGTTACTTTTTATAGTGAAAAAAAAAAAATATGAAAAAATACATGAATCACCTTCCCCGCGATGAATTCCAGGATAAAAGGCTCCCTTTAGTTGTTTTCACAAAAAAACCAATAAATCCCTCGGACTAATTAACACGAATAATGTGTCTGAAATAGTTGTCAGCCCGACAGGAACAGCTCGACAGGTTAAAAAACATGGACATGTTCACATTTATCGTGATAGAAAGGTGTCATTGACGAAGTAGGGAGGAATAAAAAAGGGTATCGATTGGTGGTCCTGACAGCATAAAAAATGTGCGTGTTGTAAGCGGCTATCTTCACAAGCCCTAACAGCCCGTAGCTGTCTGGCGTACTTTCCGCCCTGGAATCACTCGGGCGTACAAGTGCTGCCGGGTTTAATACTTAGGAACCCATTGAAATCACTCGAACTGGCCTACATGTGCATTTTGATGCACTCCAATGTACTTTGAGGACTAAATAAGATATATCGAGGTGATACACGACTCTACAAGGTTCGTTAAGGTTGACCGATCGTGTCCATCCCGACTATGTATCACTGAGAACTCAGGAGCGTAAATTAATACCCCGTACATGATCATGCTCCGAAGACGCCGATAATCAAGGATACGTGGAATGCTAAGAGCCCGGCTTGCTAAGAGGGATAAAAATAATAAGGTCACAGAGGGAGCGGAGGGAGGGGGAGTGTAATCTTAGATACAGCCGAGAATATTTTATTTTTTATTTATAAAATGCAACCTACTTTGCAAACTGAGCTGAAAATTGCAAGAAAAATTTTTTTGAACTTTTAAATAAAAAAAGAACAAGTCAAAATTATATTGAAATAAAAATTTATATCCTGCATTTAAGAAATTTTAGCAGGAATTGATCGTTCAGTTGATTTATTCTTAAATTCTTATTCGCGTGAAACCGCAAGATTCAATGATAGTGTAGGACTCGCGTAGCAGCTGTTACCGTGATAGCGCAAGTAAGTATTACATCCATCCATAAATATATATATACATATATAAATATATACATACAATATGTACCGGTAAAAGAGGCTGTGCAAGTGCGATTGCGGATTATGATGATGAGTAGTATGAGGTGGTAAGGGTTTTAATGTTTACCTCCAAGCTATAAAATTTATATAAATATATATGTGCACAGTAATATCGCAGGTACACGGCTGTAAGTGTTCAAGCAAAAGTATGTGTGTATTTATACGCATGAACAACTACTGAGGTTATTACTTCATACAACATATGGTGATATTTTTTGTTTGCAAAAGAAGTTTAATTAATTTTGCTTCATTACCATTATTAATTTAAATTATTCCTTTTTATTTTATGTTCGTTTATCTAATTGAATACTTAATTTGAGGAATTTTCGTTTAAATCATGATCTTGTGTCTATATATAACTAAATTTGACCAAATCATGCCATATATGATCAAATAATGCCATATATGACCAAATAATGCTATATATGACCAGATCATACCATATGTGATCAAATTATAGTATTTTTGGCCATATATGATCAAATAAAGCCATAAATGACCAAAATATGCCATATATATGGGCACATATGATCAGATCAGGTCACTTGTGATCAATTTAAGCTATATGTGGCCATAAATGGCCACGTAATGCCATAAATGATCACGTAAGGTCATAAATGACCATATTGTACCATATATATGGACATATATGATCAGATCATACGAAATGTGGCTATATATGATCAAATAAGGCCATTTATCACTAAATCATACCATATATTACCAGACTCAGTCATATATATGGCTATATATGATCAAAGCATGCCATATATGGTCATATAGACTATTTAAAAAAATTATTTCTACGTAATTTAAAATATTTTTCATTAGAAATGTATTAAAGAGTTCTAAAAAAATTTTTAAATTTTCAACAATAGTAAGTTATCATCAAACAACATTAATCTTATTAACGGATGTTAATCATGTCCTAAACGGCAAGTGTACGCGACCACCTTGGTGTTCATTGTTAATCTTGAGACCGATACGACTTATACGATAGAATAAGGCTACGGGACTGTATATAAACGCAGACGGAATCGTCGTGCGTTGTTAATTCCTTGAAAGCTCTCTCTTCTCTTCAACAGATCCTGGACCATCCCATCCCATCCAGAGTCCAGCTATCGTTTGTAATAAGATACCACTCGCCATCTTGGTATGTAAATGCCGGCCATTCATTACACGTTCTTGGGGCCCAGCTGAATGATTGGGCCCTTTGCGGAATCCGCGACAAAGACTGTCTCTGTTTCCGAGCTTGATATTCCGCAAAACTTTGAATCATCATTTTAAATCATTGTAAGGAAATTTATGTTTGTGATGATTAGCAATTATTGTTGATAATTAATTGGATATTTAAATATTGGAAATGATTGGAGCAAAAGAATCACCTCGAGTGTTACAACCTAATGCGAAGATACCGGCCGCTGGTAGCTGAAACTGGGTGGTCTCTCACTCACTGGATTAATCACTGACATCTTAAAAGACTTAAGTTATAAATTTACTAGCAGCGCTATCTTACTAGAGCGTCTCGAACTCATTTCATTTCATGGGAACCTTTATTGTTCGCCTCGAGGTTAAATCATCCTGGCTCTTAATTTGATTCTATTCATCTAATTTTTACTCCAATTCATTAATCGGCCAATTTCGACAAATTTAAAGGAATATTGGATAAAAAAAAAATTATTAAAGCTGAAATAAAAATTTTAGCGAGCTGAAAGAACAATTTAACGTGAGAAGTGTTTAATTGCAACGGTGTAAGTAAACGACATGATGTTGCATGTCTAACAAATGACGCGACTTGTGTGGTCTCACCTGGAAGCGTGGGTGATGCTTTTTACGAAAGTACTTGCTTAAGTTACCTCCGCGCCTTCTGATACCGATACTCGGGATATTTTTCAACCTAATTCTTGTCAATAGTTACGAGAACTAGAAACTATCGGTGAAAAAATTTATGGTATTGTTTATTTTCATATCTGACTATATCAGGCCTCATATTAACAAATTGAGTAATATTAGGAAATATATCAACTCAGATATGACCTGATATCACCTGATTTGGCCATATCTGGCCTGATGCGATTTAATATACCTAATATAATTTTTTTTTGTATTTATATAGCCTAAAGTAGCTTAGTATAGTACAATATAGCTCAATAGAGCCTAGTATATCCTGAAATAATTTTTTTATATGATTTGATATAGCTCAATGTAGCCATATATGACGTAATATAGTCTGGCGTTGCTTAATATGGCGAAAAATTGCTTAATATAGCCTAAAATAGCTAAATATAGCAATATATAGCTTAGTATAGCAATATATGGCTTAATATGGCAATATATAATTTAATATAGCCTGATATGGCCTAAAATATTTTTATATAATTTTTTATATGCTCTGATATGGCTGAATATAGCAATATATGGCTTAATATGGCAATATATGGCTCAATATAGCCTTATATGGCTGAATATATCCCGATATGGTCTAGTATATTTTTACACAATTTTTTATATCGTCTGATATGGCTTAATATAGCAATAAATGACTTAATATGGCAATATATGGCTTAATATGGCAGTATATGGCTCAATATATCTAAATATGATCGAATATATCTTTACATAATTTTTTACATGACTTGATGTGGCTTAATATAGCAATATATGGTCATATATATTTTTAAATGGCTTACTATAATAACATATGGCTTAATATAACCCGATATAGCCTAATATATCCATATATACTTCCTATATCTTCGCACCAAGCCATATCAGAAACTTTTTTGATGAGTAAAGACGGGAAATTTTCTATTCTAAACAAAAAAGTTGCCCGGAAGCCTCAGTGTCTTTGACGGAATCAATTACACTCTTATCAACCGCAGTCTTGAAGATCAAAGACGCTCCAAAAAGACAACACTGTTTATTTTTATTTTAAAAATCGGTCGATTCTATAAACAAAACCAAGTGAAGAACAACATCAAGCAGATAGAATGTCGAGTTTACCTTTGCGGTGGGAAATTACCCGTCCAAAACCAATAATTGCCTCTGGAGATTGCCCGCGGCGGAAGATTTGGCGCCCAACGTGGAGTCCAAAACCCGGGGGTTTAAAAAATATATTCTGATGGAAAAAAAAAAAGTAAATTAAGGCCGAGGCTAGCCGTTGATTCCTTGATGCCGGGCAAGTGGTATAAATATATACATATATATATATATATATACAGAGTGGCTGATGGGTTTAAGCAAAGGGCAATTTGTGGTATGCCGGTGAATGTTTCATTACTGCGAGGCGCTCAGCGAGCTACCGAATTTCGAATGAGCTTCTGGCCTTCTTGAGAGCAACAACTGGCTCGGGTTCACTTTCCGACTGTTCTTCTGCACTACCCTTGTCAGTCCAGCCGGGTAATTGAAATTCGCTGGTGTCTGCCTCAACGAGTTTTGCTTACATAACCCAGACCCAGACGGCTCTTCTTCTTCTGAAGTTGCTTTAGCTCAATTTTAAATTTTGCGACATCAAAAATTGAAGATTTAATGAAAAATTTGGACTCGAAAATTTTGGGAATATTTCGGGAGATTTGATCAGCAGAGGAATTAAAAATCTCCGGCTCAATTTATCACGGAGTTGTTTTATCAACAGATTGAAAGATAATGCCGGGTATACAGATAAGTATACAGATATAGCTACATAATTGTTTATTTTGGTGCACTCGTGAACAACACAAGCATTTGAAAAAGAATCCGGGCTGGCAAGACCACCAGAGCACGCGATTGCCGGTATACCCGCAAAAAGGCCGCAATCGGAATAACCTTTTTTTGGGGACATACGTCGAGACTTTTTGCCCTGGGCCACACAACAAATATTAAGCTCGATGGCCCTTACTACTCTTGTGTTCTCGGAGCCTGCCGGCAATTAGCCAAACTGAGAGGACATATAAGTTAATTGTGAATTGAAACTCGATAAGAATTAATCGGACCACCCGTCATACCACGAAATACGTCAACATTCGTTAAATTATTGACAAATGAATTTAATTGCTTGACTGGTTTTTGCTTTATTGATCGTTGATCGTTGAGAGATTCGTCAGAGGGAAGTTATATTAAAATTCGGTTAAAAAATCAGAAAAACAATGTAAAATTTTTTCAAATTTTCAAAATCACGGAATTAATTAAAAAAATCATCGAAACCAGACAAATGATAGTTTAATTTAATTAAATCATCAAATTTTCAAAAATAAAGCATATGAATTTTTTATGAATAAAGAAGCAAGCTCTTGACAATCTATTATTATGTTTGCAAACCTCTTACCATTTGAATATTACATACACTATTATTTATCTGTTTAAATTTTGCTTAAATTTATATTAACCTTGTATAATATTATTTAGATTATGTCCCTTTTATGTATTACGATATTTCTCTTTCTGTTCACTTAACATAAAATTATTTTTCTAATGTTTTAAATATACATTATAATACTTACATGATTAAATAAAACTGTTACATTTCTGTATTTGCCATTAGGCTTATTGCCTTGGCATATAAATTAAATAAATAAAAAAATAAAAAAAATGGCAAGAATCATTGCTTAAACACCATAATAACTATTTTAAATAATTAAAATCTTTAATTCAACGTTTATTATAATTAATTTAAAGATTAATAGAGTTTAAAAAGACAATAAAAATGCAATTTCATTATACTTTTGATCAAATAATTTTTTAATGCCAAATAAAAATTAATTATTAGAAAATTTACATATTTTATAAAATTTTAATATTTTAGAAGAACCCTTAGCCATTGAAAGATAGTTTCTTACTTTCCCTAACCTTCCGGATCTCCCATCCCCCAATTGGTTGGAGTACTTGGATCTTGTTTACACACCATATACCCTACATAATTTTTGTCGCAATAGCCAGAGCAGCATTGTTCAGGAGACTTGCACTAAAATATCAAAAATTATAACAACTAACCAAAAATTTTAGATCTCAAATCATTGCAATATTGAAGAATAATAAAATAACTTACATCGTCGTTTATTTGATCACAAGCGTTGGCTACCAAAGCCGCCATGCCGATCAAAAGTAAAACCAAGATCAACTTTGACATTTTTTTTTTTAAATATCAACAAATTAATTATTAGCTTGAACAATTTAAAATAACTTACAGGTTGGAATAAATTTTACGAGTGAAGTTTTGTGCTACTGCTCGGCCTATTTAAATCCATCGCAATCTTATGGATGTATAGATATATATATATTTGACTAGTATTTCTACGCGACTGTGTAAAATAATTATTTCAATAATTACCCTACTCGCTTATCACAAACAATTATCGAGAAAATTTATTACATTGTTTTTTTGTTCGTTTAAAAAATTGATAAAAATTTTCCGTTGTACGTAATTGTTTTTTTTTTTTTTCCGATAAAATATTTTACTACAAAATTTAAATATTTAAAATAATTACATTTCCGAAGTAAATAAAAAAAGGGCATAGTGTGCTCTAACCCTACTATTTTTATTAAAATTCAAAATTAATTTAATATACTTTTAATTTAAGTAATTATTTTACTTAGCAAAGTAATTATTATATTATCAGTTCAGTGAAACATTAATATTGTACGAGTATTTTGTATTAGTTAAATATTCGAAGTTATTTTTTTAATAAAAAAAAAGTTTTAAGCAAAGAACGTATTAATAATTCAAGTACAAATTTATTTGATTATTTTTTCCATAATTATTACTTTTAAAAATTTATGTAAAACCATAATTCCATATTTAAGCGCTCAAAATTTTCATAGAAATTCAATAAAACACTATTTTTTAATATACTAGCCGGTCTCATGTCATAATTTTAAGAAAATTTTGGCATAAAATGCTTAAAAATTTTAAAAATAATAGTTCTATCACATTATTAATTACAAAATAATTTAAATCCAAGCTATTTGATTTTATTTTAAGATTAGATTAGCTACACAGAAAAAAAAATGTTCTTGAATCAAGTATATATTTTTGAAGAGCTTAATATTCTTGATTTGAGGAGAAAAATTCTTAATTTAAGGAAATTTAAATTGATTCAAGAATTTTTCTCTTGAATCAAGTTAATTTTTTTTTCTGTGTAGATTTATATTTAAATTACTGAGAAATATTGTTAAAGTGTAAAAATGTATATATTAAGATATTTAAAATTAAAATAATGCTACTATTTTTGAATGTATTAAATTTTTTATTTACTTAAGCTATACTTTAAATTTAAATTATATTATTTATAAATAATACAAAATTTTTACATTTAAGATAATACTTCTAATCTTAATTTTATTACTTATGTAAAATAAAATTCTATATGTTTTTACTTTTTGCTAGGCTTTGTGTCTTGGCATTTAAATTCAATAAATAAATAAAGTTAAGAGTAATTAATTTGGATATATTTTTGTAAAGATATTTGGATTCTTTCCACACTTCATCTGTTCCATATAATTTTTCGCGCAATAGTTACAGCAGCAATCGGCATGTTCAGTGCACTAAAATATCAAAAATTTTATTAGTTATAATTATAAAATAATCATAAATTTTAAATCCAAAATTGTTGTGATATTCAATAAAAATAGAATATCTTACATCTTCCCATCTCTCACCACAAGCGTTGACTTCCAAAGCCGCCACGATCAAAAGTAAAACCAAAATCAACTTTGACATTTTTTTTTTTAAATTATCAACAAATTAATTATTCGCTTGAACAATTAAAAAATAACTTACAGCTCTAAAATAAATTTTACGAGTGAAGTTTTGTGCTACTCCTCGACCTAATTGAGCCTATTGCAATCATATGGATGTATAAATATATATATAACATATATTTGACTAGTATTTGCACATTAAGCTTGTTAAATAATTGTTTCAGCAATAACTCTTCTTGGTTATCACAAATAGTTATTGATAAAATTTATGACGTTGTATATAATTGTATTTTTCCGATAAAAATTTTATTACAAAGTTAAAATATTTAAATAATTACAATCCTGAAGTTAATAAAAAATGTTCACTTGAGCCAAGAAAATATTTTTCTTTCTAATTATTTTCTTGAGCAAAAATGATTTTTTTTTGACAAGAAAATCTTATTCAAGTCAAGAAAATCTTGTTGTTGTAAGAAAATTCAGTCTCTTGCTCAAAAAAATTTATTTCTTGATAAAAGTAAATTTTCTTGTCTTGATAAAATTTCTCTCTTGCTCCACTAAATTAAATATAAAGATAGAAAAAAATTTTCATTAATATTTTTATTGATTAACATGTCAAATGGGAAGCTCAAATAATATTTCATTTTTTTTTATTCAATATGTAAAATTGCACGCTAAAATAATATAAAATGGATATCAAATATTCAAGAGTTTTGTTCTCTAGTCAAGAAATTTTTTTTTGTGCACTGTAATAAAATTTAGTTATTTTTGCTATCAAAAATAATAATAACAAATTTTAGTTTTTTTTTTTTGGCGATCTTGTTTTGGTCTATGTACGTTCACTTGCTGATGAATCCATCTAATGATCATGTTGAAGTTAATGATGATGATGATTATCCAATTCCTTTTGAAGCAGCTCCTATGAAAACAACCTCGCTGATATTGCGGCTCTCATCGAGGTTGCGGGTATCAGAAATTAACTAGTAGGTGATAATGGAGCCTGGGCTGGAAGGAAGCGTGAAAGCATCGAAATCGAGGGGTAATCTGAGGATCGCGATCACCGTAATGTGCAGTACCGGGAGAATGCCAGCCCAGTTAGCTCTGATCCGGCAAATGCACAGCTGCGAATTGTGGAGAACACAGAGCGTTAACCGTGAGACGGTGAACACTGAACGCTGATATAGATATGGTTTATGGAGCCGGATCTCTGCTCATTGTGAAACGCCTCTGGCCTCCAGAGCACTCTCCTGGGCAGCCAACACCACCCAGCAGATCTAGATTGCTGTATTGGCTCGAGCTAATTCCTGCACTAGATACTATTTGGGTCTATCTCCGAGGATCTTTTTCACCAAAGCTGATTAGGAGGTACACAAAGCATCCAATAATCCCTTGGCGGATAAAGATAAGCTCTCAGGGGAGGAGGATGACTTTCATTTTTATTTTTTACGAGAGATCTGTAAAACTCATTTGGAATCTAAAAATGCAATTCTAGAAATTAGTCTTGTCAAATTTATCATTTTTTTTTTTTTAAATTTTTTTTTATATTCTTGAAATGTCAATAAACATCATATAAAAAAACGGATAATAAAAATGTTTTTTATTTTTTTTTTATGATAGTTTGAAAAATTCCTAAATTTAAGCTTCTAGACCAGAATTTTAAATTAAAGTTCTAATCATTAAAAAAATAAAAACAATTTTTTTTCCTACAGAAAAAAAATCAATTTGTACTCTCGAAGCCTTTTGAACAAACGTCACCCAAAAATTCACCTAAAAACTTGATCAGCTGAAGAAATATCGCGGATTTAATATCCTCGAATAAACTAGTCCAATTTCGGGTAAAAAGAAACGATTTGATGAGGTTTTATTTTTTCTGTAGCAACAAACACTGAGAAGAGTACGAGACTCGGACAGAACATCCTTTCCCACACGTGAGCCCACGTTTCTTCAGATCTCTACCCACTTGGCAATCTTTTTCCCCTTCGCATTCTCAGATCTCTTTTCCCATCTCTTCGCTTCTTACTTTTCTTCTTTTTCTTCTTTCCTCGAGTCCTCTTCGCTTTGAATATATATATATATATAAACAAAATATTAATTTTTAATTAATAATATGTTCCTGGAACAAAATATTAATTTTTAATTAATAATATGTTCCTGGAACAAAATATTAATTTTTAATTAATAATATGTTCCTGGAACAAAATATTAATTTTTAATTAATAATATGTTCCTGGAACAAAATATTAATTTTTAATTAATAATATGTTCCTGGAACAAGATATTAATTTTTAATTAATAATTTTTTCCTGGAACAAAATATTAATTAAAAATTAACATCAATAATAATTATTAAAATTTTATATTTATATTAAAAATATAAATATAATTTTTCTAATGCAATAAAATACAAATTTGATACAAACAAAAAAAATATTTTTTTTCTTTTTTTTTTTTTTTTTCAAATTGTGAGCAATGAGTGTTGATGTTTTATGCGCGAGATAGAAAGGCGGACAAGATAACTTTAATTTAAATCATCTTTAATTAGAATTGTGCTTGTAAAATAAAAAATAATTTTTAGACATTAAATATATTATTATTTGTCTTTTTAAAATTATTTTATTATTAATAATGTATAATTGGTAATTTTTTTTAAACTTAGTTCTTGGTTTTACCGCTAGGTGGCTACGCCTTCTCACTACTAGAAAATTCTTACCAAAATATATAAAAGCATTATTTAAAGAGAAAATAATATTTAAAATATTAAATTTTTTTTTGGACATCAGTTCTTATTTTCACCGCTAGATGGCTACGCTCTCTCGCTACTAGAAAAAACTTACCAGAGTATATATAAGGACCAAATTTTTTTTCTATAAGTAAAAAATATTACTGATGAATTATTTAGAACAAATGATTGAATTAAACAATTTTAAAATTAAATTTCTTGAATTAATTCAAGCTTAATGTACCAAAAAAAAGAATCAAATTTACTGAAGAATATTTTTGTTAAATAAACTAATTTTTTTTTTAATGTTGCAATTTTTTGGCATTAAAAATTACATTAAAACATGATAAGCGTCTATAACAGTTATAAATGTTTTCATTGGGGATTTTTGGAGCAGCAAAGCTCTCTCAAAGGATGATTTCATCACGATTTCTCGAGCAGCGAATGTAGGTGTGATAAATGCAATTATTTACGGCCGATTAAGAGCATCGCTTCGCACGTCTGCTCGGGGATAATAACAACAATTCCAGCAGGAAAAGATACTCCAGGGCCTCTGGCAGTCGAGAAGGAACCAAACGACGCCGCCATCTCCAACGCCGATCAGGATCGCTCCTAAGAGTATTATATTGTTCAGAGGCTCAAGAAAAATATAAATAAGACTGACCGGTCCAAGCTGATTATCAGACGCTCGCTTTCATATTCGTTTTCAAGGGAGAAATTTTCGGACTTTGCCACTTTACTGATAAATGATAACTAATACGTGAACCGAAGATTTTATTTAAGATTACCGTGAAAATTAAAGTAATCTGAGAAAAATTATTTTTAGGGATTTTAAAATTATTAAAATTACAGGAAAAAAATTTTTTGAGTTAAAGTAGTAAATTTTTTAGTTTATTAAAATGAATTTTGATTTTTTTTTAGTCATAAAAAAATCAAAATTTTGAATTTTAATATTTTTTAAGATATATGAAAAATTTTATTTTTTGCTAGTAATTATTATTATTAATATTAGAAACAAGAAATTTATCATTTACGTCAAAAAAAAAAGTCTCTTGATCAATTAAAATCAATTTTATTAATCTTCAAATCCATCCAGCAGATAATTTTTATAAATTAAAATTATATTGATAAAAATTTGTATTACTCAGAATTATTTTTCGTCTGGATTATTAGCCGGTTGTTCTTCGGGACCCATATCATCAGGGTTATCATTGGGTGGCGACTCCATTAGGATATCAGAAAACATTTCTTCTTCCTTTTCATTTTCGTTGGTTTCAACTTTTACGTCTTCTACGTTTCTATACATTTCATCTTCACCTTTTTCGCCACCTTCATTTACTTCCTCTTCTTCGCCCTGGCCGAAGACAGTTGCAGCGAAGAGTCCGATTGTCAGAAATAAAATTAAATATTTCGACATTTTTTGAGCTACAATAATAATAATTTAATTATTTATTCAAGTGTTCTTTAAAAAAAAAAAAAAGTTTTATAATTTATTTTATTTTCAATAATTTTTTTAAATTGAAATTAAATAAAAAATTATTTACTTACATAAAATGGAAAATTTTGTTACAGAGTAAGTAAATTTTATTCAAGTCCGGCTTATTGAATGCTAATTGTTAAAATTAAATAATGGCTAGCATTGACAAGACTTTTTTTCGTTACTTCGCTATCACCGACTTGGATAATTATTATAATTGCGTCGCATCGAACTTTATCGCGACAATTATTGAGCAAGGACATTTTGAAATTGACGTGAATGTATTTTATCAAAATTATTCATTGGTAATGATAAAAACAAGAATTTTTGCAAGTGACGATATCAGACCGACTACAACAAATAGATATTTAAAGACTTCTACCAAAAAAATAGAATTTGTAACAGATGAAAGTAATTTGATGATAAAACCCAAAAATCAATTTATTCTTGATTTTTTTTAATTTTCCCAACTGCGAAATAAATTGAAAAAAGTATCAAAAGGCGACGAAAAATAGCTCAAATTAAAGATAATTATGTGAATTTTAACATAAATTTGAAAGATTTAAGCTATCTACGGCTTAAAAATAATTTGAAGAAAAAAGCCCGAAAAACGTTGATGTAAAATTTTTTCAAATTTTCAAAATAACGGAATTAATTAAAAAAATCAACAAAACCAGACAAATGATAGTTTAAATTAAAGGTAATTAGATGAAGTTTAAGATAAATTTGATAAATTTTATCTATCTGTTACATCTGGAAAATTATTTCCATAAAAAGTACGAAATTAAAAATTTTTTTAAAATGAAAAAAATTTTCAAACACCCACAACTTGCAAACTAACCGGCCGATTTTGGCTCATCTTCAAACTTGATCTTGGTATTGATCCACAGAATGAGCCCACAAAATTTCATATAGATCGGTTGAGAACTGTGGGCGCAATCCTGCTTACATGGCGCGTTATATCACATATAAATGGATAAACTTTTGAGCCAATGCAATTTTTTCGACATTACTCAATGAAATGAAACATATTGTGACAAAATTTTCTTAAAATTACGACATGAGGCTGGCTTTGGTATTTTAATTTTTTAAATTGCCACAGAATTAAAATTAATTAACAATTAAAGGGAAAATCAGCAAAAATTTAGTTTAAGATAAGCCGTACGGATAAACTCTTGTCAATATTATTCCCGAGTGTGTACAGAAGATCAGGATGTTGGTAAACCAAGAGGATGATACCATGCAGCCAAGTGGATTAGAATTTTCTCAATTCCTGTTACTAAATCCGCTTTAAGCTCTCTGTATATTTACGACATGAGATACATCATTTATTATTTTTTCTTTTATACACCAATTTTTTTATTAGCTTATAAAACCGAAATCAAGAGGCTTTTATACGGATTCTCATACAGATTATACTCCCAATCCTGTAAACATTAAATCCGGGATAGAGCTCTGGAGAACTGTTGCAACAATAACCTAATCTTTTTAAAGTCCTCAAGCAAACCACCACAAAATTACGTCTACCCTGAGGAATCTCGTTTGCGTGGGATCCCCTCTTTTATCTCTCCAACTATTTTTAATCTCTACAATGACACTGCAGCCTTCTATGTATTCTTAATTAATTACTTTGTTTACTTTTTTGTTATTTGTCAGCTAAGATTTATTATTTTTACAACTTGCAAAAATTAAATACATTTTTTACAATAATAAATTATTTAAAAAATTTAATTTATTTCTTAAAAAATTATTAATTCAAAAAAATTTTAATAATAAATTCTAGAACTATTTTTAACGTGACAAAAAGATTTTTATCTTCAAGCCCTATAAAAAATCTAAAATACAAATTTTATGAGGGACCTGAAACACTTTATCGCCACATATATTTCTCAAGAAACCGTCAACGATCTTCATTACTATGTTAACGATACCCTCGGCCATTTGATTGCCCATTTATCTAAATATTGCTTGGAGAGTACCTTAAACTATTTAAATTAAAAGTTAAAAAATAATTCGTATGCTAAATACAGAACAATAAATATAAAAATAAAATTTGTGTAACATTTTACATGGCGTCAAGCGTCAGGCTGCAGATTAAAAGTGAGTGGATTGCAAAAAAGGGAATTTAAAATAACTTTTAAAGTGGTGGTATTTAAAATTAAATTTTGATTTTTTGTTGGCTGGTTATTCAATATTATTTAATGTCCAATGTGTCATACTTTTTATTTTTGTTATAACGGAGATGTAAAAAACGAGAACGAAAATTTTATGTGTGGCCATCTGTCGTTGACAATAATGCTCTTTGACAGTCATGAAGAAATACCAGACGAGCCTTATAAGGATTTAATCGGCGGACAATGCGCTTATTAATTTATTTTTATAATTTTAGTTTTAAATAAATAAAAAAAAAATTTATAGAATTGCTGATTACTTAATTTGAGACAATTTTTAATTTTTTATTAAAAAAAAAAAATAATTAGTAACATAATTAAGAAATGATCTGAACTATTGACGTTTCAACGAGCTGTAACTCCGAGGAAAATGATCGTACAGCAAAAACAAAAAAAGCAAATTGTAGCTCCAAGTGTCTAGTTTTCAGATATGACCTTAAAAATTTTTTTATCATGTTCGGGTCTGGAGAAATCCTAAGAAAACTACAAAAAAAAAATTTTCCAAATTTTTTCTCGTCTTAAAAAAAATCTACGAGCTTCAAAAAATTTTTTTCCATTGTTTCGCTGAAAAGCTTTTTTAGAAAATTGAATGCCCTTCAATTTGACGTAATCAAAAAGCCTGTACGATGATTTGCCGCGGAGTTATCGTCAGTCAAAGCAAAAAAGTACTTTTTCACTTTGACAATCAATAACTCTGGAAATAATGATAACAAAATTTTTTGAAAAGAAGTAATCTTTTTTTTTTTTTTTTCTGTTAAACTGAATGAATTATCAACTCTTAATAACCTTTTGGGAAAATATAGATTCGCTATAAAATGGTTTGTTTACAACAACGATAAATTAATATCATTATTTCAAGAAATAAAAGTTATTACTATTACTTCATAATATCTCTGAAGAAGTCTGATTCTTTCACATTTGAAATTTTGTCAACAGCTTTGAATAAGTCTGATTCAGTCTTATTGCAGAGTCCAAAATTTATGTCAAATAATAACCTAAAACAACAATATCTGCTCTTATTTAACTAAACGACTTTTATTATAACATTTTCAGAGAGATTCAGACTGGTGGCATTCTAATTCAGAGTCCCATAATAATTATTCAGACTACTGATTGAATCTTATTTCTACCAGGGTTCTCAAGATGACAGAAATAATACTGATGCGATAACATCTATTTCAATGGATGCAGACGAGGTAATACATTTTTTTATCGTTATTAAATTACTTGCTTAAAAATACCTGTAAAAGCTTACGAAAGACTCTGAAATAGTTTAACCAATATCAGTATTTGTGTCTTCAATTCTTTTACTGTGACGTTTACATTTAATGTGAATATATTCTTAATGATACTGTACTTGTCAGTAGTTGACTTTTCTTAAAAAAAAAAAAAAAAAAATAAGAAGAAAGATATTGTTTGGCGTCAGCCAAACAAAATACAAACTTGAAAACACTCAACAATATTATTATTTTTCCTGGATGACCGCATGCGTATGTCACATCCGCAAACGCCTGGTGCTTAATTTAAAAGCAAGTTCATATGTGCTTATATGACCGAACAATTGCAAATTAAAATGACAGGCAATAAACGAGGATGACAAATAACGAATGCGGAACTGCTAACAGTTACCGGAAAGGCACTATCCTCCAAATCCACCCGGAACTTGTTTTATTCTCACACGTGATAAGATTCTCATTATAATTATATTCATTATCCAATGTGTACTCATCACTCATGACTTTATTACTAATTATTTATCGTTGATTATTTTTTTAAATGAAAACAAACAGTTAAATTTTGTTTTAAAAATTTTTTAGTGGCTGTAAAATAATTTCCTCGGAAAGAACGAGCTCGTAAAACGTCTCGGCAAACTAGTATGTTAAACAAATGTATGCTAAACTCGATGTTCACATACACGAGCAAAATAAACCGTCCTAAACAGCGAGTCACTTGAGGCTAAGCGTTAATTGAATGTCAAACTCAAAATAACCTCTCTAAGAGTTATGTTTGTAATTTCTGGTTTATCATCGTAATACTTTGCGGTTTAATTTATAACCAGCTCTTTTTTGTATTTACCAAACTCTTTACTTTAAATGAGTTGGGGAAAAAAATTGTTTAAAAATTTATTTTTAAAACAGATTTAAATTAATTTGTA
The DNA here is from genome assembly GCA_000956155.1 of Cotesia vestalis. Taxonomy (NCBI): domain Eukaryota; kingdom Metazoa; phylum Arthropoda; class Insecta; order Hymenoptera; family Braconidae; genus Cotesia; species Cotesia vestalis. Next base: position 17,655 of record JZSA01004059.1, on the reverse strand, counting down.
GAATTTTAAATTTTGATATTTGTTTTTTCAAAAAGTCAATGCAAAATTAGAAAATTTTTTTATTTTGGGTTAAAATACGAAAAAAAAAATTTTTTTCTGCAAAAAAAAAATTTTTTTCTATAAAAAAAAAATTTTTTTTACAAAAAAAAAATTTATTTCTACGAAAAACTTTATCATTTAGTTTGATTTTAATTGTATTTAATTAGACCACAGAAAAAAAGGTTCACATGAGCCAAGAAATTTTTTTTTTTTGAGCGAAAAAAAAATTTTTTTTGACAAAAAATTTCACTTTTTCCCACAAAATTAATTTTCTTGTTGTAAAAAATACGTATCTTGATCCAAAAAAATTTATTTAAGTCAAGAAAACCTTGTAATTTAGAGAAAATTCAGCCTCTTGCTCAAAAAAATTTAGTTCTTGATAAAACTAAATTTTCTTGTCTCGGAAAAATTTCTCTCTTGCTCCAAAAAACAACTTCGGTCTTCCTTCAGGCACCTTAAAACTTTCCCGAGCCAAGAAATTTTTCTTTTTCTGTAATATTTAAAAAAAGGAATTCCAATTCAAGTTAAATGCTGATGATATGTAACATAATACTGCAATGTAGGAAAAATTTTCACGAAGCAGAATTCCGTATCACTGCTTAGATAAAGCAGAGTAAGCAATCCTTTACAGAGACACATAATAAAGTAAAGCGTGGATCCAACATTTATGATACTAGCTTCAGCTGTAGAGTGTACGAGGATATACGAATGCTGATCACGAACTGGCTACCAAGTGAATAGTCCTTCTGATGGGGATAGCGAGCTTCTGATGGGTTCGCTGCTCCAAAGGCTGGAGAGACGCTGATCATTCTGTGCATGATACGGACTAAGTACTGAGAGATGGCTATCTGAATAAGTGGAGCTTCAATGAGAATAAATTCCCACGCTTGCGAGAAAAAATTTAGTTGCTGCTTTTGAATTTGAAGAGATTTTTTGTCGTACTAGATTTTTTTTAATTCTAAAGTAATTTAAAAAATTAAAATACCAAAGCTTCATTAACGAAAAGAAGCCAAAAAATTTATTTGTTAAAAAAATAAATAAAAAAAGTTTGTTAAAAAAAAATTTAATATTTTTTATTTAACAATTGATGGCGAAAGGACTTCCTTAATTAATATTTCCTACGATGGTGATCAAAAATGAATGTTTCATATTAAAAAGTATGAAAAAAATTATTGCTTTTATAATATATTTTTATTATGACAGATAAATACAATCACAAAAGTTTCAGCATAATTAAATTTTAAAAAACTTAAATCCAAGCTTTCTATTTTTCTTACCACCACTCGCATCTAGTTGCAGGGTTCATCATCGACCCAACAGGACAGGAGAAATCCTGAGCAACTTCCGGAATCTGAGACAACATTTTCTGCATGCTGAATTCCAGTATTTTCATCTCAGTGCCTTCAATGTCTTCTTTCTGTTCGATTTCGGGGTTAGCTTTGCAGAATTGTCCGACGTAGGCCATCCAGAACAATTGTTCAGGAGTGTGAGGCACCTCAGGAAGAGGCGCTTCAGCGCCGTTCTTGGCTTCGTAATCCTTGTAGGCTTTGTAGGCTGCTCGGAGACTTGCAAACTGACCCATCGTTGTTGCCATGGCGCTAAAGTCATCCTAAAACATAAAATCATTAGACAAGTTCAATGACTTCCAGCAAATCTGAATGATAACCTACTTCGTCTTTAGTTTCCGGGTCTGTGATGTTGGCGAACATATTCAGGAAGCACTTCATCGGCTCCATGAGAGCTGAATCCTTGTTTTCGTCCTTCAATTTGGTGTGTCTCTGCACGGACACGAACAGTTCTCGAGCTATGTTGGGTCCAGCGGCTCCGTAGTTCATGTACATTGGTCGGTTGTTGTCGAACATGGGACTTTCCAGAATTTCCGGAGGAATGACTGAAACCATTCAAGTTCATAAATTAAAATCAGAAGCTTACCAGGCATCCCAATACTTACACAAATGATCATCAATGTTCTTCGGGGTCTCCAAGCCTTCAGGCTGATCATTCATAAAGTTCAAGTCCTTCTGGAGCTTCTTGCTGTAATCGATCTCAATCCTGAACATGTTCAAGTTCAAAATCGTCCTTAGGAAATTGGTCTTGTCAAATTCCGACTCTGCATAGAAAGCTTCCAGTTCCTTCGGATCGCTGAATCTAGTGGAAGACCCCAAAATGACCGGCATCTCGCTGACGACCTTGACTCCCTTCTCCTTGTCCTCAGCATCAAGATGCTTGCAGTCCTTCATCATAGCGACCATCGTGTCCTTCATTTCCTGGACCATGTTCTGCATCGACTCAGCGGAGGTCTTGAACTGGTCGATGAAGAAGTACTTCATAGCTTCCTCCATGTAGAACTTGGCAGTATCATCGCAGAAAGTTTCTTCGCCAACCTCCTCGTGGCCAATTGTCTCCCAGAACTTCTCCTGCTCTTTTTGGAACTCAGGGGTCAGGAAAGATACCGTCTTCTGGATCATTCTCCAGATAGCGTAGTTAGCTTGGACGCGCTTGGGAGTCTCTGCCATCAGCTTGATGAACTCCTTCATCCCTTCTGCGTTCCAGACTGTCATTACAGGCTCCTCGCCTTTGTCCATGAAGGGAATCAAGGTCTTGCTGGCCCAGTTGTTCCAGTCGATGCCTGGGAACTCTTTCTGAAGGTCTGCGACGCTCATTACCTTCTCGGCCTTGTCGTCATGGTCCATCTCAATTGCGTGCAGCTTCTTCTCGAATTCAATGAAATCGTCGACGTCTTTGCTGATGTCTCCAGTTGCTCCCACAAGTTTGGCGATTGTCATTATGTATTCCTTGTAAGCTCCGGGCTTTTTCTCCATTGCTCTTGTGTACTCGAAGTATTGCGGAGAAGGCTAGGACAGAAGCAAAAAATCAGAGATTAAGTGTCTCTACAATTTGATGTGTTCAATTTTATATCAAGCCATATTAGAACATCAAAAATGATATGGATGAACCAGAACACTGGAATATTCATTAAAATAATGTAAAACTCACCAACGCTTTGAACACCAAGATCTTGTCGTCCCCTTCAACATCCAGCAGGGCTTCAAAATCCACAAAGTAGTTGATAGGGTACCCACTCTTCTTAGATTCTCCGCTGAAGTTCATCCAGTCGAAGTCAGCTTCCTTCCACTTGTCGCCGTCCATCAACGGCCACCCTCCCAAATACAATATGATTCCTTTCATCAGATTAACGCTGTCCTGGTTGCGAGCATCTAATTCATTTACCAAGTAGTCATTTTATTCACAATCAGATGATCAAAAATAGAACTTATAGAAACTTACTGTCGTCTGTGCAGATATCATGGAGTTCTTCAATCATCTTGAAGGGCCTGAAGTCGCTGGTCAATGCGTCGACGACTCCGATGAAGCTGTTGATCACGGCGTTTCTAATTTGTGTTTCAATCGTGGGAGTGTGCGACATGTCCGTTCCGTCGTAGTTGCCGCAGACAAAGCGGTACATGTTGTCACAGGGATTGACGTCCGAATCCCTGAACTTCATCACGTGAGTCGCAGTGTCCAAACGTTCAACGATGCATTCGTCGGTGGTGCATTTGTGCTCGCCAGCTGTTGCAACAAACAGATCATTAATCAATCAATTAATCAAGTAGCTTGTTGGAAAATTAGAAGACTACTTACGTTTTGGAGGCGAGATTAAGGCTGCTCCATGGTTTGGCACCACCAGACCACCGAACACAAGAGCGATTAGATAGACTGCTGATTTTTGAAGCTTCATCTTGCAAGACAATCAAGACTTTTGATATCTTTCTAGACTTGCTAGACTGAATAGAAGCTGTCTAATGCATGGACGATTATATACTTCTCGTTGAAGGTTGGTGCATTTTTAAAAAAAATTTTTTTCTAATCAAGGGTAAAGGTCAAAGCTATGCTTATCGACTGTTATTGTACAACATTGTTGCTTTGTTTTACATAAAATAGATTTTGTATTAAAAATATTTATATAATCATGGAAATTTTTACCACATTCATAAAGATTGCAACAAAAGTCAAAGTATATAACAATTGCATTAGAAATTTGTTGCAATATAACATAAAAAAAAAACTATATCTTTTGTCAATTCTAAAACGGTGGGAGTCAAGGATAAGCGAAAGTCATTCTTATCATACGTTTGCACAATAGAAATCGATACTCAGCGTCAGAATCACTCGGTTTAGTCTTTATCGCTTTTTTTCTCGGATGATACAATGTTTATGGACTTAATAGGACTTTGAATGCTGTCTTGATTGTGGTGAATAATAAATTCCCCCTCTCATTCAAGCTTGATTAATATTTATGACGTTGAAGAGATGTTATAGGGTGTAATGATGATGTGACTATTAATATTCATTCGAAAATTGACTTAGAAGCCACATAAACTCATATTATGCCATATAAACCCATACTATGCCATATAAGCCCATATCAGGCCTGATATATGACTTGACCTGGTCAAAAGATATGGCCTGATCTTAAAAATGGCCATATTGAGCCATATATTAAGCCTGGCATGGATTTATATGGCATTACATGAGTTTATATGACATTTTAATGAATTTTATATGGCATCATATGCATTAATATGACATTATATGGGTTTATATGGCAACAAGTGGACATATATGGCATCGTATACGTTTATATGGCATGATATGTGATTTTATATGGCATATTTTAGGTTTACATGGAATAATATGGACTTAAATGCCATGATATGGGTTTATATGGCATAATATGAACTTAATGGCCTGAATAAAAATTGTCTAATATATGGTTTGATATGGTCTGATAAGAATTAATCTGAAAATTTGCCATATTAGGCCATATTAAAAAATTTTTCAGCGAAAAAATAATTCTATACTAATACTAATATTTGATTTTACAAATGATATCATCGCGCGTATAGTTAGGGTCGCTTACAGAAAAATCAATAAGCAGTACGACGAAAATAAACGGGAATTGCCGGCTTATTACAGTTGACTGCTCAATTCGTATAATTTTATTGCGAATTCCACTGGATTGGATACATTAACTAATCAATAATCAATAGTCATATGTTCTACGGAAATAGCGTATGGGAAGTAGGATAGGTCAAGGAGTTGATAAATTTATTACAGCGACTTCAATTACAATTTTCATGAATGTCACGAAACAATTAAAAGTTTTTTCAATGATCAAAGTTTTTATTCAGTTAAAAAAATAATGAATTTTTTAACTATGCAATTGTTGTTATAAATTTTTTTCATCAATCAATACCTTCTGTATCGCTTAAATACGTTGCCGTAACCACTTACCGATTCATCAGTCAAGAAATATTCTAAATTGTTCTAATCTAATAAGAATATTTTCAAAAATCAATCCTCAATAATTTTATATTGTATTAAATTTTCATAAATCTTCAACTGGCAAGATAAATCCATTTTTCATACTTGAAAACAATTTTGATCGGTAAGCCGATAACCAAAAAAAAGTGACTTGTATTTTTTCCACATGACGGGCTGATGTTTGTGACGTTAGGATTTAGTCACGTGTATAAGGTCATGAGAAATAAAAGTTATAAATTTTTTTTCGAGCCTGGGATCTTTATTTGAACAAGATAAATTAAGACACAATCAACTTGCATGTATATCTATATATAAACATCCACATGCTTGATAAAATCTCGGCATTTAGGCGTTGGCGTATCGGATTGATAACAATCGGATAGTTGGCTTAAGTGTTGATCAGAACAATCGAACGTTTTCATTCGATGTAATTTACAAAATGATTCAAATTTTTAAAAAAATTAAAAAACTAAAAAGTATGGTTTAAAATTGACCGTCAACGGAACGGAAAATTTATGATCATGCAAAGAAGGAGCGACGGTTTTTATAAATTCCCGCAATAAAAACCAGATAACATTAAAATTTATAGCCATTGATAATAAAACATAATCCTCTGCCATCTGGTGGATGCTGGGCGAGCCAGAGATGTATTGACTGGGGTTGGATGTGATGCGCGAAGAAAGCTGCGCTTCTGGAGCTTGTGATTTCTCTCAGTTAGCTCCGCAGTCTGCAACAAAAACTCGTGCGTCGACCCCGCAAGCTCCGTTAAAGCTCCGTTCCTCGTGCTTGATAAGTGACCAAACAGTGAGCGTCAGTCGATGACAATTTCACCCTAAATTCTTTGGTATCACCCAAAATGCTCTAGAAATAACTGACCAACATATCAACATTTCGTGCAATGTGAAATGACTTATTAAGTTAAAATATTCACTTAAAAACTTTTAACAGACAATGCGACCCCGCGCAGTAGTGCTTTTGTTCCTGTTTTTGAGCATCAGCGTGATAATAGCTGAGTCTAAGCTCCAGCAAGCGGGAACGGTGGACTCCAATGACGAGGACGAGGACGACGACGCCGATGATGATGATGATGACATCGACAGTTCAAGACCAGAAGTTGATGATGATGGAAGGATCTACAAAAATCCGAGGAACTCTCCGTCAGCGATGTGTCCTAGAGACGAGAAGCAGGCTGAGGTGCTGGAGCAGAAGTGCTTGAGGAGATGCTCAACGGACGAGGACTGCAAGAGTAAGAAGAAAAAGTGCCGCTGCGACGGACCCTGCGGGATGTCCTGCATCAAGCCAGATCGCGAGTGTCCGGTTCTCCAGCCAGAAATCGAGCACGGCAAGATGACAGTCACTGGAAATTTATTTGGCGACAGTGCTCATTATCAGTGCGACCATAACTACTTCATCGTTGGGCTTCCGGACAGAACTTGCCGAGCCGACGGCCGCTGGAGCAGTTCCACGCCGATTTGCACCAAGGACCGGAACTCTTTCTGCACTGAGCCTCCGAAAGTCAGCAATGCTAAGCATTACGCTCCGGTGGACCAGAAAGGATTCGAGCTGAATTCGACGATCCAGTACTTTTGTGATTACGGCTACCAGACCACTGGGTTCCAGAACGCGATGTGCTTTCTGATGGAAGGCAAGGCCAGTTGGTTCGGGCCTGACATCACCTGCAAGCCTGTCAACTGCAATCTTCCCCCGGATATTGCTAACGGATGGCATGGAGGTGAGTACTGATGATGCTGTTCGACGAATTTGCTGAAAGAAGTTACGATCTAATTTTATTTTCCAGGCGAGTGTTACACCTACGATTGCAGGATCACCTACCACTGTGTGGACAGGTACAAGCTGGTCGGAAAGCCGGAAAAAATCTGTCTGGCTGATGGAACATGGTCGCCGAAAGAAGTCCCTCAGTGTCTTCAAGTAAGACAAGCTTGATTTCGATCATACCAATTGCAGATCTAATCGACTTTCTATTTCCAGGGTGGCCCTGCCCAGTGTCCAATTCCGGAGAATCCTAGGTACGGAAAAGCGATCTCAACATCCCACTCGTACAATGCAATTGTGTCTTACGAGTGCAATCACGGGTACGTATTGGTGGGAATGACAACCCGTAAATGCCAAGCTGATAGAAAATGGTCCGACCAAGCTCCAGTCTGCGAGGAAATAAATTGCGGCTCACCGGGAATCCTCTACAATGGTTGGATAGAGAACATCGAGCACGGTGAGCTGAAATAACAGGGTTGTTAGCTAAAAATACCTCGAGACACTGAGTAAACTTGACACTTTAATCGATCGAGACCTTTCTTTGTTCTTCCTCCGTCACTTACTTTGTCAATACTGCTGTCCCTCGAAGAGCCTCGCGCGTCACTGAACTTCCTAAAAGCTTCTTCACAATCACCCTGCCAATATTAATCACCGGTTATTTTGACACTTTAATCTCCCCCAAAGCTCCTGCAGGATCAATAAAAATCTATTTTTTTCTGTCTCCAGGCACTGGATTGGGCGCCAGTATCATTTTCCGGTGCAAGGGGCACATGAAGCTAGAAGGAAACACCTCCTCTGTCTGCGAGAGTGACGGCAAGTGGCGGTACCCCTTGCCGAGCTGCTTGGCGCCGTGCATCATCCCACGAATAGAAAAAGGGCACATTTCTGTCGCGTCGCACGACAACGACCACATCAACAACGTCACTGTAGTTGAGCACGGCGAACGCATCTACGTCCACTGCATCGAGAACTACGAATTCGCAGCCAACAACACTCCAGTCACCTGCAACAACGGCACCTGGACCATAATTCCTTCCTGCACTCCAGCGCGCTGCAAGCAGATGCCCAAGTCTCCGAAAAACGGGATGGTAATCGCTCCCAAAATGAACCACGGGATGAAAGCGATCTTCAAGTGCAAGGACGGATTCACCCAGATCGGCGGGGGGCCAAACAACTCATCCATGCATGTTGAGTGTCATTACGGGACCTGGATTGGAGACATCCCTCACTGTGTTGAGGTCTACTGCGCGTTTCCTGGCTACGTGCCCAACGGGAAAGTTCTGTTGGTCGGCAACATGGGTGTTTACGACTATCGTCCATACGTCAAGAAAGTTCCCAACAACAAGCAAATCATGTACGACTGTGATAAAGGGTATGTTTTGAACGAGGGGCCAACTGGAGCGACTTGTGTCGGCGGGAACTGGAGCCCCAAGGAGCTTCCTGAGTGTCTTCCAGGGCAGCATCCACGGATTCGTTGGAGCAGAAGACGAAGGTCTCTTGATCGCTTGAATGGTTCGATTAGTAATGACACTGCAATGGCTAATTCTACGACGAATCCGACGTCGAACTTCAAGAAGTTTATTGACTACTTCAGACGCGTTGGAAAGAAGCTTCTGCACCTAGAACTGGAAAAATCCCAAGCGCGGGACGCTCCTGATGTTGATGGGGTCAAAATTATCAATTTGAATGCTAGTGATGAGCGCGGGTTCAAGAGAAGGGAAAACTCCAATCGCACTGTTGATAATCTTGTGATCAGGAAGAAGCACTTTCACAAAAAGTCGAGGAATAAAGACGAGAAGATGATTGAGTTTCTAAGGAGCACTTATCGCAAATTGAAGCGGATTGATTCCAAACGCAGGAACAATTCGACAAACAGTCACAATATGACTATGCATGATATCCTTAATCTGATGAGCAAGAACTTCTTTCATGTTGATCTTGCTGAGTCTCATCGGCCCAATTCGTCGCATCATGACAATCTTCAGGTTCACAATCAGCGAGAGTTTACCAAGCTTAAGCGGGAATTTGAGAAGATTATGCGGTTTTACAACAAGTCGTTGAGATGGAGTGAAAAACATGGCAAGAATGCCAAGAAGCACAAGGGTGGTGGTGCTGGTGGTGGTGGTGGTGGTGGTGATAGAAATGATGAAAGTGATGAGTCTGGTGATAGTGATAGTGATAAATCAAGCAAAAGCAAAAAAAGGAATAGAGATAAATCAAAAAACTATTATCGCGGTTTCTATGAATTCATAAATGGGTATGTCAACGAGAAACTGTCGATCATTGAGTCGGGAAAGCACAACATGTCAAACGACCTGCTGTCAAACATTGATTTGGATAAATTGGATCTGAAAAATGGGAGCACCTTTACGGTCGGGGAAATTTATGCATTTTTCAAACATATCATTGAAAACAAGCTGGATAACGACAAAGCGGAAAGAAATGGGAATGAGGCTGATGCTGGAGAACTTTCGAGGAATGGAAGCAGAAATCTAAATACCACAGCTGGGAATAATGTATTGCAAACAAACGGGACTTCAAGCTCAATAGGTCTTGCTAGCACTGTGGAAACGACTTTGAGAGCCAGCACTGATCCTCCAGCATCCACCAGCAGCACTTCAATCAAAATAGAAGCCATTAATGATATTCCTTTGAGGGAAAATTCCACCGAAATTGGAAAACATCGCAGCAAGCGGATTCGGAACGCTGCTGACGTCAAAGAGTCGGATTCTCGGCAGAGCCGTAAGCTCCTTTCGGTGAATTTCAGCGGCCGAGGGAACATTGATGACGATGGTAGGAAATTATTCACTTTGAACGGGTTGGAAGCACAGCAGCAGAGCCGATCAAAACGATTCCTGCCTAACGCTGAACTAGATAATCAAATTATTCTCAAAAACTTGTACTTGAACGCCTACGAGGACGAGTACCGCGCTAATGTTAGAAGATCTGTTGACAACGACGCCGGGAAGATTACACCTGTCGCCACGAGACGTCGCAAGGGCAATCTTAGTTTGAGTAAGTGATAGAAATTTTATTGTGTGATACTAATGAAGTAATTGATTGGTTGGTTCGTTTTAAGATTGGTTACATCAAGATTATTTATTATTATTATTATTATGACCAAGTCATAAGATTTTAGACTGTACACGTATTACTATTTACATATTATATATGAAATTAAATATATATAATATAGTTGATTGTCATTGACCCTCTTTCATCCCTTCATTCATTTACATACTCATTCATGTCTAATGTGTAATCTTTCAAGCTTTTTTCAATAAAATATAAATCTTTTTTCATCTGATGGCTTTTTATTTTTGTCAGAATTTTTTTTTTTATTATTATTATTGATCCTGCAAGCAATATTCGAAATTTAAGCTTTTAAATGAGTTTTCTTTTTCCAAAAAAGCCCTTTTTAGGAAACTTTTAAACTGCAGTATTTTTTGAATACGATTTTTTACTTTTTTTTTTTTTAATGGCATTATAAGGAATTTTTTGAAGGGTAAAAATTTGTACAAACCAGAAATTTAAATAAAATCCAAGATATTGATTTTTCAGGACATTTGAAAAAAAATTAAAAAAAAAATTTTTTTAAAAAAAATTCAATTTTTTGTTTCAAATATCTTGAAAAATTAATATCTTTGATTGAAAAAATGAAGATTTTTGAGAAAAAAAATTTTTTTCATCGACAAAATAGATAAAAATTGAAAAATTGCTCATACTGGTGATTTTTGCAAAAACAAAGAATTTGAAGCTTCGGAGCACGATGAAAAAAAAATCGCAGCGCTTTGAACTTTTCAGGGATTTTAGGGGACACTTGGAAGTTGAAAAATTACCGACAATATCCTTTGTTCATCCATTTTATCCAAAGTAATACCAAGTTATCCAAATATCCTTAATTATGCGAATTTTTGTCGTTTTTTCAGGAAGGGCATTAAATTTTCACAAAAAGCTTTTCAGCGAAACAATGGAAAAAAATTTTTTGAAGCCCGTAGACTTTTTTTAAGACGAGAAAAAATTTTATACCAAGTTATCCAAATATCCTTAATTATGCGAATTTTTGTCGTTTTTTCAGTTAAAGTTTTCAATTCAAAAAAAATTTTTTTTTCAAAAGCTATTCACAGTATCTTCTAGAGAATATTGTGTAGTTTTCAAAACCGTCCTTCGATTTCCTATACGATCATTATTTCCAGAGTTATTGATTGTCAAAGTGAAAAAGTACTTTTTTGCTTTGACTGACGATAACTCCGCGGCAAATCATCGTACAGGCTTTTTGATTCCGTCAAATTGAAGGGCATTAAATTTTCTAAAAAAGCTTTTCAGCGAAACAATGGAAAAAAATTTTTTGAAGTCCGTAGATTTTTTTTAAGACGAAAAAAAATTTGGAAAATTTTTTTTTGTAGTTTTCTTAAGATTTCTCCAGACCCGAACATGATAAAAAATTTTTCATGGTCTTATCTGAAAACTAGACACTTGGAGCTACAATTTGCTTTTTTTTTTTGCTGTACGATCATTTTCCTCGGAGTTACAGTTTATTTAAAAAAAATCTCAATATTCAAAGCTAAAAATAATAATTTTCCTTTAATTATCTGCAGAGCGTCAACATAGGCTTGTAATCATAAAAATATGCATCCTTGGTAACTTAAGCCCGATAAACTGAGTGTTGCTTAGCACTGGTATAATCATTGACTCAAAAAAAAAATTCTCTCGCTGCCGTGAGTAAAAAATTCAAAAGTAGACAGCTAAAATGTTAATCAGCGTAATTCCGAAAGTTGAAATGCTGTCTACCGGCTGTCGAGAGTATCAACTGTATCATTAATTACTCGGAGCAATAATTCCTTGCCAAAGCTTCTGAGCAGAAAATGACGAAAGCCTGTTACACGTCTGCACACGGATAAGGTAAGAAAGGCGTAAGTATAACTTGCAAAGTACAAACATCCACCCATATGTGTGCAGAGAGCCAGTGTGTGTTTGTAATGCGTAAAATAAATAGCAGACGATGCATGTAAATGAGATTTCATCCGTGTTGAAACATCACTCGGGAACTGTCACACATTTTACCCCGCTTTATTTATAAAAATTTAAAAGACTGAAGAGAGAATCAGCGAAACGTTATTTCAACATGAGCTTTCGCTTAAAGCCGGAGTACTTGTTGTCAAGCAGAACAGCCAGTAGCGCATTTGTCATTCCACTCTCGGATTAAAGTCCGTCACAAATCCGCATTTGTATATTCATGCAATTTTTTTTTTTTTTTATTTTTTTTTAAACAAAGCTTTGAGTTTTTTGTTCGACGTTCGTTAATCACACAAACACAAGTTTACTTGATTGGATTAATTGGATCCGAATATCTTCTACTTCCTTTTTTTACTTACTTCTCGTTCGAACTCGGGACTTTCGTTTTAATTAACACGTTTGCGGTTCAAACTACCGGAGGAATAAAAATATAAAAAATAAAATTTACTATTGACTCAATCACCAGTTCTCCGTTCGCTCTAATTTATTTAGCATTATTTTACAGGTCTTACTCGGGATATTCTAGATGATAATAATACTAATCAGTCTGGTAAATATATTCCGAGTTAAATAAACTCAGCTGTTAATTTAATTAGAACCTTGGGAATATTTTTAAATTATTTTACTGATCTCATTTTAAATTGTAACGTTTATTTTCTAGATTTTTTTTAGCAAAAAATTCCTGGAATAATTTTATTTTAATAAAAACTAATAAGGGATGAAAATTATTTTATTAAAAATTGAAAAAAAAATATCGCCCGAACAGGGACTTGAACCCTGGACCCTCAGATTAAAAGTCTGATGCTCTACCGGCTGAGCTATCCGGGCTTGGCTGCAAAGAGATTGTCTGTCTTACTTGAACGTAATTACGCCCTCGAGCATTCAGTGAGTTAAATGCTTGATAATATTAATATTTACAACCTTTAAACTCATTTGAAAATTGTATTGTTTAAATTATTTTTATTATTCAATTTTTATTAATATAGTGGTCAACTTTTTTGATGATAAACAAAGCAAATTGTCTACTGCTGCCGATAACTAATGATATCCATGCAAAAAAAATCGGAATTGTCAGTTTTCAAGCCTCAAAAAGCAGATTTTCGCGAAAAAATCAATGACCTTGAATTTCGAAACAAAGAAAACTTCTTCCCTAATCAATAAAATCTTTCCAAATTTTCAGGGCACAATATTGGAGGCAAAAGTCGCCTCCCAGTGCCCCAAAACACGGCTTCGAATTTAACAGACCTAAATTCGCGTAGTAAAAACCCAAAAGTGTTACTGGGTCCATTTGAGTAATTACAGAGCGGCAAATACCTGGCTCTTACAAACTAAAAATCTCAATAGCATAGCAGGCTACCGAGAAAAGCCATCAAGCTGAAAGCAATCCTCCCTAAGACCACCTGGACAGAAAAATGGGCTGGATTCCAAGCACTTACCCTTTAAAATGAAATATATTTATTTATAAGCCGTATTTTCCAGATCGACACCTCCAGCGGCCATCGAATTAACTGGAGAATATTCATAGAAGCAATTTCAGGTCGGTTGATAAGTAAGCTCAACAATGGACGTCTAGCTTTCTGCAAGCGGTCATTTCAGTAACCTTTTAAGAGCACCTGGGTATCTTTTTCATTTGGAACGCTATTCTACTTTACTCTTTTTTACGAGAATTCAAGAAACGAGATCTTGCAGCAAAGACTACTCTCAAGTGCTTCCGGAAAATCCTGTCTGCTCAAGACGGACGACTACCTTTCTAGCTTCAGATATTTTTAAGCTCTCCATTGTGCTCAAAAGCATTCATCCGGCTGCGTCTATCTACAATGTTCCTCTTAAACTTACACCTTCTAGCTTCTACTTCCTAGCGGAGATCAATGGCACAAATCTCAATTGACACTTTGGACAATAGCCAGACGGACTTGATGAAATATTTAGCAACCCTTGAAGCTGACGCCAGATTACCTTCACTCAACGCTATTGTAATTGGCTGTTTTCGGGCCGCTCATTCATAAGCCGGCTCATTGATGGGACTCAATACTTATACTTACTCTTGTGCTCATTCAACCAATTTGTACTCGTTCTTAATTCACACACCTGTCCTCACAGCACCTCCTCGCTAATCTTGGCCTAACCATCTACTTAACACCTTGTTCGAGGTGGGCTTAAGCAGGATGGATTTTTTATCAGATCTAGGATTTTTAATTTTTAGAAAAATTTGTGGAGTCAAAGAAAATATTATTTCTTAGGTACAAAATTTTTAATTTTTTATTAAAATAAAAAAAAAAAAAAGTAAATTATGTAAATAAAATTTGGAATTATTGGCCTGGTGGTTTTTGCCAACATTCTCGGTGGATGTACTGATTCAGATGGTGATGAGCCGTAAATGGCGTTGAATCACCTTAAAATCTGGGGTTTATAGAACGGAGAGCGAAATATTCCAAGGTGCGCTCGCCATATTTGGATAACACATTCGAACATTTATTCGATAAATCTGTAAGTGTGAATAAATTTTTATGGCACACGTTTTTGCGTTCAGAAGGCAATTTAGCCGTGTTGTGCTAAAAGAAACTCAATCATTGATCAATTAAATTTCAGGGTTATACACGTAAATTTGATAAACCGCTTAATTGTCTCGATTAAAGTTTAAATTTAACTACTCACGTTATTTTTTTAGATTTATATAAATTTTTTTAAGAAGAAAATAAATAAATAATAAAAATTATGAATTCTAGTATCTTATAAAATCTATAGATCATAAAATTGCTTTGAAAATAAATACTCAAAAGTCTAAATTCATTTAAAAATATCAAACCGCAGACTGGAAAAAAAAATTTATAATTTTCTTTGAACCATACTAGATTTAAATTGAGTCATATTTGGATATATTAAGCTATATATGGCTAAATTACGTCTAATATGGGCACATTAAGTCATATTAAAAAATATCGAGCCACATATGAATGAATAAAAAATTTTTTCTACGAATTAAAGAAGATGAAATTTAAAAATGTAATATTATGAGTATGACTGGTTGAGAATAACGATTTTCTTGAGGTCTAAAGATCACGGCTGGGATAACGAAGTGAGAACTGAGTAGGAGGACGTCATGTTCATTTATGAAGTCTATCGAGAGACATCATGCATGACTGTCGTTATTAATTTCAGTCTTCGGGCCACTCTCGTCTCTGAAGGTAGCCAATAATCCGAAAAAGAAAGAAGCAAGATGATAATAATCGATTACGAGGACATTATCGATCCCAATTACGGAATATTACGACTAATATAAATCTATAATAACCCATTATCCGAAATGATAAAACTTTTATTTCCCACTGAAGTGGTCTATTCATCCATAAGAAATTGGATCCAATCTCACGCTGAACCGTAAAAGCATCCGAGTGGCCTTCGGGCATCAAAACTATTTTCGATTCTCTTCTACTCACACTGTCCCACTGAAACTGCTCGGCTAGCTAGCCAAGGATACCTTTTTTGCTGGCAGGAATCCTTATAAAATCACCCGAAAACAATGAGACACGTTTATCTGTAATGAGTTAACACAAAAACTTGATCTATTGAATAGTTTGAGCACAATGTACCCGCGGAACTATTTTAGTGCCACCTGTGCCGTCTCAAGTGCCGGCTAAAAAATATCTCAGCAGTGATATCCAGCTCAATAAAAGAGAAATGAATAGCGAGGTGGATGTGTGTGTGTTGTATGAGGCTAGGGGAGATTCTTGATGATGAAAACGATGAGAAACGCCGCGCTTGATGCCTTGCGATCTATATGCCGAGATGCGAGATGCTAAATGGATCTTGTAATCATGATTATAATGGTGTATTGTAGGGTGCAACGGTGGTGGATTTTGGTGTAAAAAGGGACCACCGGGAAGAATTTGTGTTACGAATTAAACCTAAATCCTCCAAAAGGTTAATTCAACTTAAAATCCTGTGATTCATGATCATATCTCGGGTGTCCTATGGATCCTGGGTTATAGATTTCTTTGTATGGATTTTTATTATGAGTGCCACTATTTCTTTTAGATTATCTTTTATCTAAATTAAAAACTATTGTATAGTTTAATTTATTGCTGTATATTATTATTATCAAGAGAATAAGAAAAATTTCTCGGGAAATTTCCTACAAGATACTTAGTGTTTTATAAGTCTAAAAAAATTTTTTTGGGAAGATATCGGGAGTTGAAGAAAATTCGGAAAATCGAAAATTCAGATTTTTGACTCCGAAACATAAAAGTGGCCATAACTCTGAAAATTATTGCTTAAAATGCAATTCTGAGCACTTTAAATTGTTCCTCGGTAAATTTCCTACAAGATACTTGGTGTTTTATAAGTCTAAAAAATTTTTTTTAGGAAGATATCGGGAGTTGAAGAAAATTCGGAAATTCGAAATTTTGACTTCGGACCATAAAAGTGGCCATAACTCCTAAAATAATTACTTTAAATGCAATTCTGACCACTTTAAATTGTTCCTCGGGAAATTTCCTACAAGATCCTTAATGTTTTCTAAGTCTAAAAAATTTTTTTTAGGAAGATATCGAGACTTGAAGAAAATTCGGAAAATCGAAAATTCAGATTTTTGACTCCGAAACATAAAAGTGGCCATAACTCTGAAAATTATTGCTTAAAATGCAATTCTGAGCACTTTAAATTGTTCCTCGGAAAATTTCCTACAAAATACTTGGTGTTTTATAAGTCTAAAAAATTTTTTTTAGGAAGATATCGAGACTTGAAGAAAATTCGGAAAATCGAAAATTCAGATTTTCGACTCCGAAACATAAAAGTGGCCATAACTCCTAAAATAATGACTTTAGGGGCAAAATAGGCCATTCTAAATCGTCGAAAATTAAATTCAAGTTTCTGGATCATAAAAGTAGCCGTAACTCTGAATATTTTTGCTTAAAATGCAATTCTGAGCACTTTAAATTGTTCCTCGGTAAATTTCCTACAAGATACATAAGAGTTTTATAGAGAAAAAAATTTTTTTCTGGGAGATTCTTAGACTCAGAAAAAATTTAAAAAATCGAAAATTTAAATTGATGTTTCCGGATCTTCAAGCGGTCATAACTCGTAAAATAATTGCTCTAAATGCAATTCTGACCACTTTAAATTGTTCCTCGGGAAATTTCCTACAAAATACTTAGTGTTTTATAAGTCTAAAAAATTTTTTTTAGGAAGATATCGGGAGTTAAAGAAAATTCGGAAAATCGAAAATTCAGATTTTCGACTCCGAAACATAAAAGTGGCCATAACTCCTAAAATAATTACTTTAAATGCAATTCTGACCACTTTAAATTGTTCCTCGGGAAATTTCCTACAAGATCCTTAATGTTTTCTAAGTCTAAAAAATTTTTTTTAGGAAGATATCGGGAGTTAAAGAAAATTCGGAAAATCGAAAATTCAGATTTTCGACTCCGAAACATAAAAGTGGCCATAACTCCTAAAATAATGACTTTAGGGGCAAAATAGGCCATTCTAAATCGTCGAAAATTT